>OVBA01003061.1:0-30169 GCA_900406435.1 Lepidium aucheri | reverse complement strand
AAGTGTAGATGTTGAAGACTTGCATAGCTGGTGGGGCGAATGATCCTTCTGTAATGAGTGAGTGAGCTTCCTTAGCCATCTCCTTAGGTCTAGAACGTGTAATTGGTCCTACCAGCTCCGGTTCCTTAGCTTTTGTACTGCTCACGATCACATCGAGAACATCAATTCACTCTTCATAACCATAAAAACAATGAATCAAAGTTAGTTGTCTAATTAATGATTGGATTGAAATAATTTGGAATCTTGAGATTTAGATTTCAGTAATATAAAACATAAAAGTTAAAACTTATACTTGGTATTGGAGTCTATTTCAAATTTGTTTGATTTACCATGTAAGTTATTAAGAAACTGACGTATTGGTCTTGACACAAGTATTGCGTTGTTAAAGTTGATGATAACATTGTTAAGTTGATGGCATCGTTATTATGATAACATCGTTAAGTTTTTTTTCTATTAGCAAACGGGAAAATGCCCCATTTATCTATTTATTCATAAATCAAAAGACTTAACCACAAACATTCCTCATAGAAAAGACTCAATGAGAATCAGTAGTAAAAATTAGATGAGAGGAGTATCAAAATAATGATAACCTAATGGCAAAAAAAAAACAAGGTTAGCTAATGCGTTCGTAAGACGGTTTGCTTCCTTGTAAATATGTAAACTTCGGACTATACAGTCCCTATTGATGAAGCCATAGAACAAATGTACTAGGAAGGACAATGGGTGAGAATCTCTAATTTCCATTGTAAAGAAGTCGACAACTACCTTCGAATCCACCTCAATCTCTACCTTATGGACTCGTTTTTACCAAACCATAACAAGTCTGCAACATACCCCCTATAATTCCGCCAAAGGTGTACTACATATACTTATATGTAGCGAAAACCCTCCATGCCAAGACCCAAAACTATCGCGTATAACCCCACCAGCCGGCGCAAGACCCCCATCACCCTTAACCGCACCGTCAGTATTTATTTTAAATCATGTCTCCTCCGGGAACTTCCATGAGATCATTTGAGTTTCTCGGCGACAAGTAGGTTGACTTGTATTCATCTTCTCAAAAGATCAAACCACTTCCAAGCTCACATCTTTGATCAAACAAACACAATCCCAACACTTTGTGAGCCAAAAACATTCTTACAACACCACTTCCAACCCCACCACACTCCAATCGCAAAAGTGGTTGACCAATCCTCGGGCCATCCTTCTCCAAGAGTCCCAAGGTTAAAGAACATCCATTGCAACAATGATGTAGTAAAAAATTCATGTTGCTTACTTCTCGGAACAAGCCTTATCCACATACGTTCCATAGCCAGATAGTCACATACAATATGTAGAAGAGTCTCAACCCCCCCCCCACCCTCTACAAACTTGACACACATCATTATCGCCAATATATCTCCGCATTCGCTCAACATTCATCATTACTATTTGATGAGCCAAGAGCCAAAGGAATATTCGAACTCTCTCGGGTACACAACATTTCCATATACGTTAGTAGAAAGAAGACATTTGGGGACCCAGACTGGACCTATGAGTTTGCATAGAATACGCACTTTTAACCGAAAACTTACCATCAACTAATAGACCCCATGATAGTCGATCATGTTCCCTTGTAACATCATCAACTACAACAGAGATTTCTCGCTTGATATTCCTGTCCGAAAGGTATAAAGATATGACAGAGAAATCCCAGCCCAAGCCTGCTAAACAAAGATCTGAAACTGCAAAGTTATGAATATTAAATGGTGCCTCCATAATAGTTTCTGTAGCCAAAATGGACTGACCCAACCACCTATAATACCAAAACAAAACATTTCGTCCACTACCAATGATCCATCGAGAAACTAGATCTACTACCACGCTTAGCCCGAGACATATAGACTCTCAAGGTTTCCTATGAGGATTGATGGAGAGGTGGTGGTGACTATTGGTGAAGAAGTCATTGCGGCTATGAAGGGTGGAAACACTGCATAGTGGTGACTATTGGTGCTGCAGTGTCAGTGATGTACCGGAAGCTCAAAGATTTGTGGAGGCCATCTGGAGATATGGCGGTTACTGACTTGCCTAGAAACTTTTTTATGGTACACTTCAGGAAATAGGAGAACTATCTCGCAGCATGAACAGGGGGGCCATGGAAAGTGTTTGGGAGTTACTTGCTTATATATCAACGGAGTTCAGAATTTGATCATCTTGTGGATGCTATTATGACCACCCTAGTCTGGATTCGAATTTCCAAATTACCAGTTTACTTCTACCACACGTCAATCATAATGTCTATCGCTCAGGGTGTAGGAGACCCGATTAAAGTTGATGGAACGACAAGAACCATGGATAGAGCTTGGTTTGCTAGGGTGTGTGTGGAGGTTGATCTAGCTAAACCATTGAAAGGTACTGTGACTGTGAATGGTGAGCGCTACTTTGTTGAATATGAAGGAATCTTGACTATTTGTGTAAATTGTGGGATTTATAGACATGTTGCTGGTTCTTGCCCTCGCAAACCACTAGTATTTGATGTTCCAGCATTGCCGGCTAGTCAGAATATGGAAAGGAGTTGTGTAAACCAAAGTTCACATGCTCCCTCGGATGGATTTACGTTGGTTAAAAGGGTTGCATGACGTCAAGATTTGCCATCAACATCTGCTGGTACTATAATGAATAAGACGGTAGGGAAAGCAGGCTGTGATTCTCGACATAAGATTGTTCAGAAGGGTGTTGATACTTTGATATCCTCGAATCGGTTTGAGTCCTTGCAGACTGATTTGTCTCCCGAATACTCTAGGACTGTAGAATAGGTGAATAATGCTAATAAGGAAAAAGTTGTTGCTCAGGTTAATGAAGGTGTGGACTCAGGTGGTAAACTTCAGTGTGTCTACGAAAGATTCAAGTTAAGTAGTGAGACTAAGGTTGGGATTGCTGATAAGAGACGTGTTTTTTGGCATTAAGGGGAATGACAATATCCCGAGAGGAAGAGTGAACAACCAGAAGCCTTCTAAAGGGCTTATATTTGGTCCGACTAAGGATGACAAGGAACTATCTAGCTCAGGTAAGAGGTTGCGTGTGGAGAAAGCTAGTGTAGGACGAGCTGGAGGCGTCTTCATGGCTGACATTGAGAAAGTCATATTGGATACAATTGGTAATGGTGTGGCCGTGGATAAAATTGCGCCGGAGGTAATCCTAGACACGGATATGCTATCACGAGATTCTAGTTCTCCGAAGAGGTCCAAAGCTCTTATCGCTATGCCGATGGATGCTTAACGTTTGTCCCTGGTGGTTCTTCGTTTCTTGATACATTTCTTTTATCATGAATTATCTTTTTTGGAATTGACAGGGGGTGAACAAACCCAATTTTTGGCGTTCAATTTTTTATATGTTGAAAAAATATCAGACTGATGTTCTTGCTATCTTTGAGACTCATGCCAGTGGGGAGAGGGCTGCTCAAATTTGTCGCAGGTTAGGGTTTGATATGCCATTTTTGGATTGATGCTTAATGTCAGACTGGAGGTATCTGGCTTCTTTGGCGTGCTGAGTGAGGTACAGTTGATATCTTGGAATCATCGGAACAATTTATTGTTGCGAAGATAGATATGGGGGTTGATGTTATTCATCTTGTTGTAGTATATGCTGCTCCATCAATTAGTTCTATGGGTGCTATGTGGAGTGAGTTGGGGAGAGTGGTTCAAGGGATCACGACTCAAATTTTTGTTGGTGGAAACTTCAATACAATTGCGAGAGTAGATGAACGAGTTGGGGAGAATGGTCGGCTCTCACAAGATTCGTTGGAATTTTGTGATTGGATTAACCTTGCATCTTTGATTGATATGGGTTTCAAGGGCAATAAGTTCACTTGGCGGAGAGGAAGAGCTGAGTCGAACTTCATTGCTCAGAGACTGGATCATGTTTTCTGTTGTTCTCAGGCACGGTTAAAGTGGCAAGATGCAAGTGTTTCTCACTTACCTTTTATGTCGTCCGATCATGCACCACTCTACTTACAATTGTGTCTGATTGTGTGTGGTAACCCAAGACACAGACCATTTAGATTTGAGGGTGTGTGGTTACTTCATGAAGGGTTTAAGGATTTATTGATAGCCTCATGGGATCGATCCTTGAGTAATCAGAAAGCGTTGCGGAAGCTTGAGCGTTCTCTAAAAAAGTGGAATCTTGAAATATTTGGGGATATTATTCAAAGAAAGGACAAAATTCTGAATGATATTAAACAAGTTCAAGATCTTTTGGACTCGTTGCTTTCCGATGTAATTTTATTGGAGGAGGAGCGATTGATCAAGGAACTAGACAAAGTCTTAGAGCATGAAGAGATACTTTGGTTCTAAAAGTCGAGAGAACGTTGGATCACGTTAGGGGACTGAAACACATCATATTTTCATACTAATACAATTGTCCATAGACGTAATAACCAAATCGAGAGTCTTCGGTATGATATTAATGCTTGGATTTTGGATTTTAAAGAGCTGGAAGAGTTGGCAGTCCAATATTACAAATCCCTTTACTCCTTGCGTGATGTTTATACTCCCCCGGTTTCACTTCCCTAGGGTGGGTTTATGGGTATCTCGCACGCCAAATTAACCTTGCTTCAAGAACCTTTCACAGCTATAGAAGTTGAGGGGGCGATTCGAAGTATGGAAAAGTATAAGGCTCCAGGTCTGAATGGTTTTCAACCGGCGTTTTATCAATCTTGTTGGGACAGTGTGGGAGAGTCAGTGATCAGCTTTGTTCTTTGTTTTTCTCGAAACAAGAATGATCCCAGAAGGTATGAATGATGTGATCGTTGTTCTTATTGCAAAAGTTTTGAAGCCTGAGAAGATCACTCAGTCTCGACCGATAAGCCTATGCATTGTTCTGTTTAAAATAATTACGAAGACCTTGATGATGAGGCTTAAACCGCTTATAATGAATTTGATCAGGCCTGAATAATTGAGCTTTACACCAGGGAGATTTAGTGTGGATAATATTGTTGTGGTACAAGAAGCGGTACATTTTATGAATAAGAAGGCAGGTAGGAGGGGTTGGATGCTTTTGAAACTTGACCTTGAGAAAGCATATGATAAGTCACGATGGGACTTCCTTGAAGATACCTTATGTGCAGCTAGTTTACTGGAAACATGGGTTCAGTGGATATTGGCGTGTGTGACTAATGCTTCGATGAGTGTTTTATGGAATGGCGAGAGAACACAGTCCTTCAAACTCGCTCGTGGACTAAGACAAGGAGATCCTCTTTCTCCTTATCTTTTTGTTCTATGCATTGAAAGATTAGGCCACATGATTGATGCTTTGATAGCTGCCAATGAATGGAAGCTAATTAGTTTGTCACGAGGAGGACCTAAGCTGTCCCATCTATGCTTTGCTTATGATTTGATACTCTTTGTTGAAGCTTCGGTCTCACAAATTACGGTAATCTTATCGGTTTTGGAAAAATTCTACCATGCCCCTGGTCAACGTGTAAGCCTTGAGAAATCTAAAATCTTTCTCTCCAAAAATATGAGTCCCGCATTGGAAAAACAAATTAGTGATGCAAGTGGAATCAAGTCTACTAAAGACTTGGGGAAATATTTGGGTTTACCGGTCCTGCAGAAGAATATCAATAAGGATACTTATGGTGAGGTCCTAGTTAAGGTGTCTTGTAGGCTCGTTTAGTAAAGAGAAAATATAAGGTTAGAGATTTGCAGCATAAGACGTGGTTTTCCGGGAACTGCCCTTAGTTCTATCTAACACAAAGCCCTCGTCGATCACCATCTCTAGTGAAAGGATTCTTCCCATACTCGAATCAGCCACTTTCGAAACCCATGACCTAACCTCCTTCGCACGCTCCTGATCTTTACCTTTCGTCCCTTGATCCACAAGCCTCTCATCATCATCAACTCTGATAGAGATCGCCGTCCTCACTGCCACCAACGAGGGCCCATCAGATGGTTCCAGTGGTCTCTCCCTTGACCCCGCATAAGCCCTCGTCACGTCCATGAAACCAACTCTTGAAACCCTAGTTTTACCCTCGTGATCGTTCATCGTAAAGTCATTATCTGTATAGAGTTATGCTAACATCGTGAAGTTGAAGATAAATATGTGTTAATTAGAATAAATAGTAAGTTTAGAGTACCTTTACGATTGCTTTGATCAAGTTGTGATGGCTGCTTGATAAAATTCAAATAGATGGAGAAATCGTAAGGATTTTACCGTATTAGGTTCTTTAACATATGGATTTATTAGACGTATAAAGTAATTGATTTTAAAGAGGATTAGTGATCTTGTAAGCAACTAGAGTCTGTTTTCGGGAATGACAAGATGTCGTAGTACCTACAACAGTGAAAACATATCCGGTTTGCAATCACGTTTTATGTGGATCTAATAAATAGCATGTATTTTAAAACCAACTAAAACGACACTCGAGTTTGTGGTATAAAATAATCTCAAATCAGTTGTTCCATGAAAATTATGAAAATATATTTTATCCCATTCCAGTTTATGTGCGAAGTTGACAAATTGTATCTTGCAAACAGATTTGTAGCGAATGTTATAACTCGTTGCAATTTACAAGATACATTAGTTCACCAATAACGATTATATAAGGTACTTGAGGACCTAATACTTCTTTATTACTTTCACAAGTGATGTGTGATGGTGTCAAAGGAGTGAACTAAAGTAGTAACCAGATAGATAAGAAGATCCGGATCACCGTACTTGGATAAAGTTGCCACCACTAACTGATAAGTAAACTGGTTGAACTAACAGCACACATGGATAAAGTTATCACCACAAGATGATAAAGACGATCAAATCCACTACCAATGGCTCTTCCAAAATGGTGCAGCGTGCACTAGGGATTGATAAGCTAGTGTAGCGCATCAATATATATATATGGCGGTTGGCTTTGATGCGGCGGAGGAACAGGATCTCTGATAAGATCCCAGCGATTGGCTTTGATGCAGTGGAGGAACTAGATTTCAGGATGAGATCCTGGTGGTTGTGATGAAGATCTCTGATGAGATCTCTGTGGATGGATGATGGCAACCAAAGGGTATAGGGCTCTCAGATGAGATCCTTGAGAACGATGGTGAATTTCTTGTGAGATCCAGATAGATAGAGGTAGCGGAGGCTTCATGGAGGAGATGAGAGAGGATGACTTTGATGGATAGAAAAGCTCAACCTTCGGGCCTATAGAGATCTAAAGAAACATTCTTTCTAGTTAGTGAAATTCAATCAAACCTAGAAGGGTACTAATCGATTGGGGAATTTAATCAAGAATCCCGATCCATCTTTTTTCCTTGATGAGAATTGAATCAATCTTTAAACAAGGACATATGATCAACGATACAGGACATTTACCAAGAGAAGCTCTCATTTTTCTTTTCATTCAACGTCAACTCAAAAAATTAGATTACTAGGGTTAAAGCTTATATAGGGTTCCTTTGCAAATCCTAATTATAATATGAATCTAAACAAGTTGGCCAGCTAATTAGAACCTAAAAAACTAATTAATAAGAAAACACCCAAAAACTAGCATAGTCTTTCTAATCCTTTAGCCAAAATTAGAACATAATTTTTAAGGCCTAAGGGGCTAATTAAATCCTAATAAAAAAACAAATTAGAAGCCCACCAAGGATAAGTAGACCTTTCACAAGTTAGTAGCCTTAGGTGTAGGTCCATGTTGCATCAGATCCCTCTGGCTCAGAAAAATTCAACCTCATGATTGGGAGCTCTTCATCCCTTCGAGTGTAATCGATCCAGCTTGGCCGTTTCCAAAACTGTCGCAAATTCTACAACTGGATGGGTATGTCTTGAGTATTGGGCTTGTTAAAACCACAAAAGGCCCAAGAATCTAGAGAAGGTATAATTGTAACCTGATTTGCTCTGGTTTGATATGGGCGCTTCAATTTGTAGACACTGCTCTCCATTGGGTTGATTAGCGAATAACCGGATTGTAGACCGCATATCTTGGAGGTCTTGAGGGTGGCTTGGTGAAACCACAGTTATCCCAAAAGTATTGCCAGTTTACCTGAGGTGCAGATCATTGCTGAGTTGGCTTTTGAGACTCAAGTTTCGCTCTAGACACACAGTTGCACTCAATGCAGAACAGCCAATTTACATGTGTCATATCTCTCACCTCTAGTGCTCTTTGCTTGGTTTTTATGGCTCGTTGGAACCACAGAATACCCAAAAACAATTTCCTAGTGGTCCGTAATAAAAAATCTTGATCAGGTGGGCTTTACTAATCAATCACTGACCGTGATGCGCAATTGTTACCACTACAGATCAGCCAACTTGTATCGTTTATATCTTTCAACTATAGACTTTTTTCTGCCTGATCTAAATCTCACTACCAAGATAATGATTCATGGTTCCACATAAATTTAAATCGTTATCTAATTTATTCTCGTTTGTCTGGAATTGACCAAAAAGTGCAAGTGTGTATTAATGCCTGAAAAACTCTCAAGAGTATCTCTGGTGTTTGGCTTGGTGTTTAGGGCTTGTGATGTGTTTTTTAGCCTCCATCGGATGCCTTCTAGATCCTCAGGCCTCACTAGGCTTCCTAGAATTCGATCATGATTCACATCAAGGAGATCAATGGTGTGGGGTTTGTTGGATCTGATAGATTCGTTGGTGCTTGACGCACAACTCATTGTGAGAGGTGTAGTTGCAATGTTTGTGGCACCGGTGAATCAATGGATATGACAACGACGACTCAACACAGATCTAACAGATGAGGAGCGTGGCTGGTCCAAGCGAGCACGAGTATCAATATTCATTTCCTCTATCACATGGTTGAGGCGTCCGGTGGTGGTGGTCATGGCATTCCGTCTAATGGTCAGGCGTGTTTGGTTGATCTTAGACCAAATAGTGGTAGTTGGTGTGTTAGGCTCTGATACCAGATGGTGCAGTATGCACCAGGGATAGACAAGCTAGTGCAATGCAGCGACAGATCTAGGTTTTCCTGTGATTGGCTTTGATGTAGCGGAAAAATTGGATTTCAGGATTATATCTTGGCAGTGGTGGTGATCAAGATCTCTGTTGAGATCTCTGCAGATGGCTGATGGCAACAGATGGGTATAGGGCTCTCGAATGAGATCCATGCGAACTATGGTGAATCTCTTGTGAGATCCAGATAGACAGAGATAGCTGCGGTTTTGTGGATGAGATGAGAGAGGGCGGCTTTGATGAAGACTTGATGGATAGACAAGCTCAACCTTCAGATCTATGGAGATCTAAAGGGACCTTCTTCCTAGCTAGATGAATTCAATCAAACCTAGAAGGATACTAGTAGATTAGCGAAGTAACAAGCCTCTCAATTTCTGTCTTCTTCCGTGAAGACAATTGAATCAATCTTCTAACAAAAACTTATGATCAACGACACAAGAAATTTACTGAAAGAAGATCTCATTTTTCTTTTCACTCAATGTCAACTCAAAAAATTAGGTTATAAAGGTTAGAGCTTATATAAAGATCTTTAGGAAACCATAATTACAAAATGAGCTAGTTAATTAGAACCTAATAATCTAATTAATAAGAAAATGCCCAAAAACTAGCCGAGTCTTTCTAATCCTCTGCATCGAAAGTAGCATATAATTGTTAAAACCCAAAAGATTGATTATATCTTAATTAAAATAAACAAACAACTTAGAGCCCACCAACAATTAGTAAGCCTTTCACGAGTTTGTAGTCTCATCTACAGGTCCACAATGCACCACAAAACCAAATGATAAAGGAAAAAGATCACAAGGATCCAATGGGTCACAAAGACAAAGTTTCCTTCTCAAATTTATACTCTGATTTTCATTAAGCAAAAGGGGTCTCTTGATATAAAGAGACTACGCCAAACATATTAAAAACAAGCTTAGGTACTAGTACAACCTTTGGAGTACCCAAAAACATCCTTACATGTCCTTAATACATTGAAACTAGACAATAGTAAATGTAGTGTTTTATAAAACGAAATTAACTCCTCCATTTCCTCTTTTAGGCCTTAAAACTTGCATAAAAGCCCATGATAATGTGATCCACGAAATACTCCATATGTAATTGAAGCAAAAGTAGTTTTAGAGCATAAACACGAAAATAACAGCCAGCCCATTACCTTAATGCAAATAAGTTGGTAAAATTATTGCTCCCGCATTAGTTCCTCCTATTTCAAGAGGATTTGTCCTCAAATCTAGTAGCTTTCCATCCTCAAGATATGGTGAAAGATTCTCCACATTGAAATGTTTCTGAAATACCATAGTCATTTGGAAGTTCAAAATTATAAGCGATCTCACCATACTTTTCAAGTACCTTTTGGTTCTTGTGAAGTTTCAGCTTATACTTTAGATTTTCTTTATCAGCCACCATTAATAAATATATATCTTTTTATTTGTCAATTATCTTCACAACTTATGATTCTGTTAAAAAAAGACCTTCTCTTTGAATCTTGTCTTGTGTAGTTTCAGTTCTGTCACCAAGAATTGGAACCTAATGAACCAACATGATGTGCTTCTTATCCTTGTAAAAATAATAAGGGTTTTGGAACCCATTATGGATTGCTTTTCTATCAAACTTCCAAGGTCTTCCACTCAGTAGATGACAAGCATCCATGAGAATAACATCACACATGACGTCATCATGATAATTCTTCCCAACTGAAAATGAGAACATCACCCATTTAGATTCGTATAGTTTTCTGCCATCATTTAACCACTTCACCTTGTATGGTTTCTTATGCTCTGTAGAAGGAAAATTAAGCTTCTCCACAAGCGTAATTGTGGCCATTTTGGTATAACTCCCACTTTTAATGATAAGACTACAGACTTTCCTCTCAATCGTGCAATAAGTCTGAAAAATATTCTCCTATTGTACCTTCTCCTCAATAGGAATCGAATCCAATGCTCTCCTAATCAACAATAGGTCTCCTTATTAGGTTCTTCAATGATCTCTTCACCTTAATCATGAAGTTTCTGATCCTCAACTTCTTTATTAATAGTATTCAATTTCATGTCCTCTTCAATTTTCTGAATCTCTTGATTTGGCATCACTCTTCGAATAGGACATTAAGGGTGAGAATGCCCAAATCCTTGACACTTGAAGCATTTCTTCTTTATATTCACGTCCATGAGTATTTTAGAAGCCTTAGAATCCGTCTTTTTGCTGATACTACTCACCTCTCCTTCAGTACCCACCTTCAGATTCAAAGAAAAATCAAAATTGTATGTTCTGGTGTAATGCTTTTTCCCTGTCTAGATCTGCTTCTATATCTTAACAGCAAGCTTCTTCATGTCATCAAGAGTGCAGAAAGGTTGCATCTCCACAATATATGCAATCTATTCACTCAAACCATGTACAAAGTGTACAATGGTCCTTTCTTGTAGCTCTTGAATATCACACCATGATTGCAGACCATCAAAATCCCTTGTGTACTCTTCTACAACATTTTTCTATTGATGCAAGTGTATAAGTTTCAAGTACAGATCTTTCTTGTAATCACTAGGAAAAAATCTTCTCTTCATAAGTCGCTTAACCTTCTCCCAAGACCTCATTCGAGTCTTGCCTTCTCTCACACGTTGCGATTGTGTTGTATCCCACCAAAAGGCTAGCATAATCTTTCAGCCTCAAGGTTGCTACCTTAAAAAAATTTCCATCATCATATGGGTTATATTCAAACGCCCTCTCCATAGATCTCAGCCAATCTAGAAAGTCATTTGGATTTAGAGAACCTTCAAAATTGGGAAAATTCACCTTGCATTCTTCTTCACAATGATGATTTTGTAATTGTAGACGGTTATCTCTCCTCTTTCTCTCACGTTCATCAGAACCATGAGAAGAGTCCCCATCTCTATCAGAAGAAGAAGGGTCATCTTATGCTCTTTGTCTCCTCGACTACCCTTGAACTTTCATGGCATTGAAAGCTTCAAGCATCTACTACATTTGCTGCCTTAACTCTCTCATTTCATTACAAGTACGCTCAGCATATGCGTGATGCAATAGGAGTACTCATGATGATTCGAACATAATGAAAAATATGAGAAAATCTTCACTCCAACAACCTAGATTCGCTTTGACACCACTTTGATGCGTGATTGTGTCAAAGGAGTGAATGAAGGTAGTAACCAGATAGATAGAAAGATCCGGATCACCACACTTGGACAAAGTTTCCACCACCAAGTGATTAAGAAACCGGTTGAGCTAACTCTACACCTAGATAAAATTGCCACCACCAGATGATAAAGAAGCTCGAATCCACCACCAATTGCTCTTCCAAAACGAAAGGATAAAGGAAAACGATTACAAGGATCCAAAGGGTCACAAAGGCACAATTTCTTTCTCAAATTTGTGTTCTGATTTTCATTAAGAAAAATGAGCCTCTTAATATAGAGGAATTACAGGAAACACACCTAAACGCAAGCCTAGGTACTAGGTACTCCAAACATTGTATTGTACAACCTTTGGAGTACCCAAAAAAAACATTAAATGTGTTTAACCATAGTACATGTTGTATTTTATTAAAACAAAATACCTCTTCAACTTCCTTCTTTGGGCCTTACAACTTGCATAAAAATCCATGATAATGTGATCCACGAAATCCTCCATATGTAGTTGAAGCCCAAGTAATTTTAGAGCGTAGACACCAAAGTAACAGCCAGCCCATTACCTTGCGGCAAATAAGTTGGTAAAACTATTGCTCCAAAATTAGTAAGGTCGGAATAGATTTTTTTTAATATTAAGTGATCTATTGGCCATTAGAGTATTTAAAGAAGTCGTTTTATCCATGTAAAACTATTTTAAGATCTTTTTGTATAATTTGATTGATGTACAAAAATTATATTTCGAAGATACCCGATTTGGTGCCCAAGATAAAATTTTGTCTGTCTAAGATCTTTCATTTTGAACTTTTTTTTTATATGAGTTCTTGAACCATTAATCTCCTTTTGAGTTTCCATTATGTTTAGGTCACCAAGATATACATCAATGATCACAAATCCAAATAACGATTTCTTAATAAATACACAATGGCATATCAGATTGTTGGCATATGTTTTATTTTATATTCATTGAAGTTGTTTTACCATATGTGTCCAAATTTTGTTAATTCGTAGAGGGATCTTTGTTATTTTGCTAAAAATATTTCTTTAGATTTTGAGCTCAGTGCTTCATACATTTTTAGTTCTTCTGAAATTTTCTTGTAGATATTATTATCAAGTAATCTATATATATATATATGTAGTCACAACATAGTTTAGATGCATCCATTACAAGATCATATATTTCTTCATTATTAATCCTTGATCTTTGGGAAAATCTTTGGACAACAAGTCGAACTTTATATATTGTTACCTCATTTTTCTTATTTCTTTCTAAACAAAAACTCAATAATTCCTAACAGGTTTTACATATACAAGTGTTGTGACAATAGGTTTATTATTGGGGAAAATGTCAAATTAACCTCAAACTTACCAAAAAGTAAAATTGAACACTCAACTCCGACAAGAGTTTATTAAACCTCAAACTTTTTGTTGACTTCTAATTAAACCTTCAACTTTAAGTTGACTAAGCCAATTAAACCCTAATGAAAAAACTCAATCAAAAAATTCTTTAAATTCAAAAGCCAAATCAATTTTTGAAAGTTTAATTCAGTTCTTATCTTCCTTTTGATGAATTCCTAAACTTATTTTGTCTTTTCTATCAAGAATGAGTTCAAATTTGTTTCTTTCAGAACAACAGTTGAAACTGAAGAATTTGGGCTCATTCTTGAAAGCAAAGACAAAATAAGCTTAAAGGTTCTTTAAAAGGAAGATAAGAACTGAATCAACTTTTCAAAATTAATTGGACTTTCGAAATTTGAGAAATTTTTGATATGAGTTTTCCATCGGGGTTCGATTGGCTTAGTCAAGTTAAAATTGAGGGTTTAATTAGAAGTCAAAAAAACTTTGAAGTTTAATAAATCATTGCCGGAGTTCAAGGTTCAATTTTACTTTTTGGTAAGTTTGGTGTTAAATTGACATTTTACCTTTTATTATTATTGTTTTTATTAAGGTAGTTCAACTTAGTTTTCATGGCCATTTTCTATTTCTCGCAATCAAATTTATCCTGGCACTCCAATATGGACATTGACATCTGGATCTTCACATTCATTATCAATTTCTTTTGATGCAGATAATGAGAAAATGTTATCATCATCTTCTATCTTTAGTGCAGCATGGCACCAAGGTTAGCCCAAGACTTACGCAGGCTTCACTCCTTGATGGACCTTATTATTTTATTTTATTAGTTTGAGACATAATACGCCCTTATAGAGCTAAATATTTGGTGTATTTTTAAATGGCCCATTAATGTGTCTAGTTTTTGGATAAAATAATTAATTATGTGATTAATGATGTAACATAGATTTTAGGTTCAAATTGTTGATGAAACTTTTTATTTCTTAAAACCAATTTCGATTGATCTATCGTGAAATATGAAGTCTGATTCACTTAAGTCTTCTTTTTCATTTTGTTCAACAAGGCCCATAAACCACTATGTAACTACGGTTTCCACAGAGCTTCTCCTATAAATATGCTTGCTTGTTAATGAATAAAATCAGAGAGATTAAAAAGAAAACAAAAACCCTAGTCTTTGTGCTACATGAGAGGATCACAAAAACCCTACCTATCGTTGAGCTTAGCACTGCGTCTAGAAGCCCAGCAAGTGTGAACCTAGAGTTCTGCTTGTTGGTAGATGGTCCTCTAGATCTCTTTAATCTAGACTTGAGCATGCTTATCCCTCGTGCGCTGAATCAATCTCATTTTTAACCCATAGTTTTTTATTTTGGATATAGTTGATGGAAATCTCATGTTTTTCAACATTAATTTTCTTCTCATGATTGTTCTCTATATATGGTTCTTCTGAGCCACTGTCATCTAACCCTCCCAGTTTCTTTTTATTTCAGGGATTTTTATCGTTTGATTTCATTGGTCTTTCCCTTTTCAAGTGAACCATAAGATTATTTGCTAAATTCTATTATTTTCTTCTTTCGGAGATATATGTTTTAGTTAGCCGTTTTGTATCGTTGAGCGAATCTAATATCTGATATACCTAAATGCACAATTTTCTGAACTTTTAGTTCATGTTGTTTCATAGGGGGATCAAGTGGCCACAACGATGGTGTGCACCATGTAATATCTTTAGAAACTTCTTTAGCTCCTCCGTATAACACTAGAAATTCATGTTCATTAAAATGGCTATCGAAAAAAATATACCGTAAACATACAATTTTTGGTTCTAGATACTGAATTACATTTTGTGATCTATACCCAATATATATTTTTGATCTCTTTTGTGGTCCCATTTTTGTTCATTGTGGTAGTATTATTGGAACATAAACCGCATACCCAAAAAGAGAGATGAGATGTATGGCTTCTAGCTAAATTTTAATTCTAATGGGGAGTATATATGATATGAATTTGGCCTTATTTGAATTAGTACCGCAACATGCAAAATTGCATGACTTCATTTAAACATTGGAAGTCTTGTTCGCAATATTAAGGGTCTACCAATAATTTGTAATTGTTTAGTCAAAAACTCAGCCATGCTATTTTGTGAGTGAACATGCAGAATTGGATGTTCAACATCAACTCCCAATGACATGCAATTGTAATTGAAGGCTTGTGAAGTGAATTCACAAGAGCTATTACGTCTTACTTGCTTTCTTGAAGGCTTTTTTCCTTTTGTTTTCATAAGGCCCATTTGCCCACTATGTAATCCTCAAGGATTCTCCTATAAATATATGTTTGTTTGCTAATGATCAAATTTAAAGATGTTAAAAAAATACAAACCCTAGCCTTTGTGCTACATGAGAGGATCACAAAAACCCTAGCCATCATTGAGCCTAGCAAGCATAAATCTGAAATTTTTTTGTTGGTAGATGGTCTCCTAGATCTCTTTGATCTAAAGTTGAACGTGCTTATCCTTGGTGCACTGCATTAGCTTTGGTATCAAAGCCTACATTTAGGCATCTAAGCCTGAACACACCGTTCTTGTACCGATCCGTCCACAAAGGTAAACACACACAACCAAACGATTTTGCCATTAATTATGTTGCGGTCTTCTTGCCATCCGGGCACCATCAAAACAGCACTTCTTCTCAATGTCATCATCAATCAGCTCGCATAGTAAACCTCCAAGGTACTTTTCGTTATCTGAGGCTTGGCAAACCCACCATGCAAAGCTTTCCACAACAACGTGAGCCTTGCACCGACCACCTCTAAGCCTAACAACACTACCGATGTTGCTACTCCACTTGCTTGAGAAACCACACTTGTGGTAAAGGTCCAAACTCTAACACGATAAACGTAAGGAGTTCCCAAATTGAAAAGGTACACCAAAACCACGCCCACTCCTTGCTGGAAAGGGGGACTTGGGTTGTGGAGAACGTCATAAGGTAAAGAGTCTTCCTTTTCAAACTGTCCACGACTTCCAAAAAGGTGAAGCATGTGGAGGATGAATAGGTTATCAAGAGTAGAGGTACACCCAAAAATACCTGCTCAGTTTCAGAGCTGAGGAGATACTAGTTTGAATAATCTAATGTTGTAGCATGTGAAGATTTTTTCTCCACCAAATACACTCCATGCATTGTACTAACCCTTGATAATACACTTTCGCGGCATCAACCTCTTCACACGCAATAGGCAAACTAAACTCTTATTGATCTAGAGCACAACAAGCATTAGATACAAGTTCACTAAGACCAGTTTCCACCTTAACACTCAGTTCTTGCTGGCTAAAGAAGGAAAACTCATAAAAAAATTCAATCAGGCATTTCATCGAACACTTCCCGAACGATAAACTGCCTTCCATCTATATTACTAGTTGATCAGACTAAACCTAGCATTAAGCACACGTTGAGTGGAGGATCTATACATCTAGCAACCCTAATAGCAAAAACCAATCATTATACCCCTAGGTCTACCTAACTTATAATCCATTAAGTGACTACTCACTCATATTCAAACACAACTGAAAGCAATTGATAAAAATGGTTAAAATGATACAGATAAAAGGAGAAGAGGTTAAGAAGAAACTCTTGATAGGAAAATGAAATAAGAAATTGTTCGTTGATCCATGGATAATCTTCACAGTCTTCTCCCAATCTTCAACAAAATAACAAAAGGATTGCCAAAAGAGTGAAAATTAAATTGAGTTGGTGGCTTAGAGTAAGGGTCATTGCCTTTAAAAATTACAGATAAAAATCCTAAAAATATACTGGGTCGACCCATCTTGATCGGTTAATTTGCTATCTAGAACAGAGGAGATGGATTGGCCGAAACCAAACAAGGAACAGGCTGCTACATGTCTGTATTGGCCAGCACCATGTGTGAGTTCCGCGGTTTGTGCATTTCGGCCAGTCCACATGCAGATCAGGCTGTGACCTGTCCATATTGGCCAATGCACAATTGATCGTATCTTTGATTATAGTTCTATGATTTGGAGTATCATTTCCTATTAGATCCCTCTGAATTCCATATTTGAATTCATAGCCGGTACCACTCCAGGGTTTGGCCCAGTACATCCATGATTTGGCATGTACGGGCTCTCTCTTGGCTCCTCTAACTCCTTGCTCTTGTGCCCAAGTCCTTTTTTTTATTCATCCATTCCTCCATGCTTTGACCCCCCATTTCATGTATCTATGTTCCATCTTCATTCCACTCACCAAGGCTTCATTCACCTAGAAAAAGACTCAAATAAAGCAAAGTATGCAAACGTCTAATCCTAAATTCTAGTGATGCAAACTGAGTGCAAAATTACACTTAGGTGAATGAATGTTTGTCCTAAATGATGCATAAAGGTATAAAATATACATGAAAAGTGGCTAATTACAGTGTACATTGACTCCTCCAGACTTGCCTTTACTTGTCCTCATACAGACAAACGACGAGACCACAAGAAGATGTTGCGATACGGGAACTCAAAAACCAATGCCAGCTGATGTAAAGGTCAAACCTATCTGCAAAGTGAGTAAGCTTTACTTAAAACCTTTTGCCATACTTGTCACAACTCAATCTGGGTTCAACCTCAACCTAGACAACCAATCAAATCCATCATTCCTTTTGACATTATGCGAATTCAATAGATTCATTTGGCTAATGGTAAGGTTAAGAGAGAAACGTGGTCCCTTCTATCATGAGGCTCAAACACAGTACAAGGATCTCTCAAAAAACATAATGGGCTTTAGTAGAATGTTAAAGGTTATGACCAATAGATGCATACAAGAACAGAATCTCCCATCTACCCAAGTATACACCCTAAGAATCTGATGTTAACTACTATTTCTCAAAGGTTTATTGTTCTTTTTCTTGCTCAGTTTTTGGATCAACTATTTCACTACTTTGCTCCATCTTATTTTAAGGAGATGGGTCTAAAACACTTATTGAGTCTAGTGGGTTTGGCTTCTACTTTAAATTGTGGTCCTAATTATTTGATTTGTGCTTTTCTTTTCTTCTTCATTGCTCTAGACCACTTACACTTTCGCAATTTCCCAAACCCTTTACTAGACCACTTAAGATTTTCCTTCTTTGTACCCTTTCGCTCCTAAGAATCCTTTGAACTTATCTTTCCTTTTTAGTCCGTTTCCCATTTATTCTTTTCACCACAAAGCGCATGCCCCCATACCCCAAAATTTGGTTTCTCACCTAGTCATATCAAGTTCAAATAGCGTGAGTTAGAACTACATGAGACACCATTCTTGTCGGTTGAAACCTAACACTTTCTATCAAACTCATCTAGAAGAAGGCCTCACACACAACAATTAACAATGGCTTGAAAGAAGGTAAGATTAGGGTAAAGAACTGTTTCAAAAATGGGAAACGTCTACTTGGGTCAACTAGTGTGCCACAAAGGTAAAAGGAGACCCAAATATATGTATGTATCTATGAATCCCCATCCAATGCATAATAAGATAATTGCAAACTGAAATTAGGTTCTACTAAGATAAGGAATGACTTCAAATCAAGACAAGCTTCAGCTAAGGTATGAACAAGAAACTGAGAATTCAAAGCAGGGATCGGCCTTAAATTTCAAAAAAACTTAGATGCAACTAGTCAAGTGAATCAACAAGCTTATGGCATGAAGTTATCATTGTTCCCTATGCAAATTCATGTAATCCTAGGTGCTCCTATACAATTCTACAATGCAAATACAACTACATGCTATGTTTTTGTATTTTTGAATAAAAATTCATGTAAAATGTGATGCAAAATATAAAAATTATATACACAAATGCAAAACTAAAAGAAAGAAAAAAAACAACTAAAATAATTGTCAAATATTGCCTTCTCCCCCAAACTTATTTCTCATCATCCTGTTGAGAACATAATCCAAGAAAAAAGCCACACGAGGATGCAAAATAAGGAAAACAAAAAAATAGAAATATGTACAAAGGTGGGGAAGTGGATACCTTGAACATCGTCCTAGTCACTAGATCCTACGTTGTTATCTAGGTAGAGCTGCTTCTCTGTGTCGGATTCGAGTCCTAATGGGTTGCTCATCGAGTTGAAGTTCCATGGAGTTATGACCGATGGCCCGGCTTGCCTAGTTTGACTGATGGGTCTCTCAAAGAAATTGTTTGAGACCGACTAGAGAGTGGTCTTGTCTTGACAAGGAAGGTGGATGAGCTGAATGTAACCCTCTTGATCCATGTACCTGTATATAAACCAATTTGGAGTGTACACCTCTGAAAAGTCCACAATGAATATATCGAGGCTTGTCAAAAAAGCTGGTTTCATACACAATTGGCTCACCTGTTAGAGATCTTGCTTTGATGAAGATTGGTTCTAAGAAAACTCCTAGCTGATAGTGTGCTTCAGTGACGATCCTAAGCCCTCTTCTCATATTTGACAGAGTTTGTGCAAAGATGCATCCCAAATTCACGCTTTAACACATTTGTTCATGGAATAAGGGATGTCCATGACCGTCCACCTGAAATTTGTAAAGTCCTTTGTAGAGAAACAATCCTCTGCATGTCAAGCTCTCTATCGATCCTCTGGACTGGCAGTGGAGAGTATCAAAAAGGTACTTTGCTACTATTCTAATGGTCAGATTCTTTATCCAGTCTGCTCTTGGTCCTTCATTCAGATCACCCCTTGTTATGAGGTCCCAAAACTAGTGTACAAATTGAAATTCTCCAAAATAACCCTCTGACTCGTACTAGAATTGGAAGATGTCACAAATTTCTCGTATGCTCACCCAAAATTGTTCATCGTGTATACCATAGGTGAGATATCATTGGTATGGGTTTGGGTTTTCCAGATCCTCATAGATGAGTCACACTGAGTGGAAGAAATAACGTGCCAGTGTTGGGTTCATGTTTCTGCAAGAACATAAGATTTTAAATATTTCCATGTTGGCAAGAACCTTCCCTGCATCTTCTTCCAAATCCACTTTCTCAGGAAGTGGATCTCATAACCTCATTCTAGGGATGCAGTTGTATTCCACGCGATATTGTTGCCTTGAAGATTCCCCTTTGATTCCACTTCTCCAAATTGAGATTTTAGTGCGATGTCTAGTGTTGGTGTTCTTTGGAGGTATTATTCCTATAAATTGTCAAAAATATGTACAAATTAAGCCAACAGCTTGAGAAGAAAAGTGCAACCAATACATGACAGTTCAAAAAATGACTTATAAACACAATGAGGCTCAAGAAAATTATCGATGCACCAAAATGCTTGCCGTTTTTCCAAATTGAATATGAGTTATGCTCAAAATAAGAGAGGGAGAGAGAAATGTTTCGAAGCATTTATGACAATGTATCAACACAAACTCTAACCTCTGTGGAAAACAAGATTAACAAACTCATAAAAAACTAGGCACATGGAGAATTCAAGATTAAACAAGTCATTAGACAATTTGAACACACATCAAGAAATTCTCAAGTGACAAAGGAGAAACCATAAAAACTTTATCAACTTATGTCTCTAATAAGCATTTAGGGGTTTCCAAGGAAGCATAAATCATTTAAACTCAACATCATTCTCAAACAACAATATCGATTTTATCACTATTCACACCTCAAATACTAACTTCTGTAAAATGTCACTTTTAAACACTAATCTTGCATATCTAAGCTCAATTCAGGATACCCAAGCTATATCTATCATAATACCAGCATAATCACCAAACAAATCAACAAAATTTCCACTCCATCAAAATCCCCAAATTAGAGTTCTTGAGCTTCCATGGAAATGGAGGTTCTAAAGACACAGACTTTGATCTTTTAATTTAAATGCTAAAGTATTGAGACTACTTGAATAAAATGAACAAATATTAGAGCAAAAGTGGATAGGAAATCCAAATTTTAGTGAGAAAGGGAAATGAGAGTGATTTTAAAATTTGGTTGAATGTGAGTGAAAGTGAAATGAGATTAGAGGTGGGAGAGTGTTTTCTGTGGGATCAGTAAAAAGATAAGAGTGACATCTCTTGGTCTTAGCAAAAAGAGAGTCACATGACTCTTTAAACTCCAATGGTCAGCTAGCTGATCAAACACCTTCTAGAAGGACCCCCTTCCTTCCTCATAGGCCTTAGACAAGTACTTAAGTTGTTGTGTGGCCCAACACCTCATTACCGCTGATTAATCCATCCATCCATGTGTATAGTACGGAATACGAGTAAGGATGACTTATGGTGCAATCTTCTTCAAACTAACAATCGCCTTCAAGGTTGACCACAAGAAACGGAGGTCAAGCTTAGAACCCGTGAAAGACCACCTCATTAAAAGCCTAAGTATAGCAAAAATTGCATGGGAAAAAAGGCTATAACCTAGGGAAAAAGAGTATGGTTCACACAGGTTGAGGATCAAGACCGCCCAGGTTGAAGGTTGATGAGTCCAAGCTTTGATGGATGATCTCACAAACCTTTGTTGATGCTGCCTTGGTGAATATGTCGGCTAACTTGTCCAAACTCTTTGTGTAACACGGGAGTATATTCTTCCACCTTTTCCCGAACCTTGTGGCAATCAACATCAATGTGTTTTTTCTGTTCATGGAAAACCAAGTTGGAGGCAATGTGTATTACGGGTTGATTGTCACATCGCATGGTCATGGGAGTTGCTTGATCAATGTCTAAGTCTTTTAAGGGAGCTTTCAGGCAAGTAAGTTCCTTAATGAGCTTCCTCATAGCTCTTGCTTCTTGCTCTTCCATGTTACAAGATTCCCACCAATAAATATGCAATAGCCGGTTGTGGACTTCCTACCTTGCCTATCTCCAGCCTAGTCCATGTCACAATAACCCATGTTCTTGGTGCTTCCATTGCGGCCAATCCAAATTCCTTTGAGCCGGAGCTCCCTTGAGGTATTTTAAGACACGAATGACCATGTTCCAATGCTTTGCTGTGGGTTTTCGCATGTGTTGAGCAACCTGATTGACTACAAAACACAAATCCAATCCAGTTAAAGTTAGGTAAATGAGTTTTCCTACCAATAGCCAGTATTGATGTACTCCTCGAATGGTTCGTTGTTTTGTTCCTCCTCACGAGTTACTTTATATGTGTCTTCTTGTGGAGTCTTAGCTAACTTGGCACCTCCATAATCAGCCTCATTCAAAAAATCAAGATTGTATTTTCTTTGGGATATGAAGAGTCATTTTGAAGATCGGAAGACTTATGTTCCTAGAAAATACTTTAGTTCACCTAGTCTTTTATATCAAAAACAAACCTGAGGAATCGTTTGGTGGATTTGATACCTTCCTTGTCATTTTCCGGGAAGATGATGTCATCAACATACAAAATCAAGAGTGTATTTTCTTTGGGATATGAAGAGTCCTTCTGAAGATTGGAAGACTTCTGTTCCTAGAAAATAATTTAGTTCATCCAGTCTCTTATGTCAAAAACAAACCTAAGGAATTGTTTGGTGAACTGGATACCTTCCTTGTCATTTCCTAAGAAGATGATGTCATCAACATACACAAGAATGATTACTAATACCGTTTGAGCTTTGAAGTCTGAACAAGTTGTGATCTGCCTCCGATCCCTTGAACCCTCGGCCTTTGAGTGTGGTGCTTAGCATGTGGTACCACGCCATTGGAGATTGTTTGAAACTATATATTGCTTTCTTGAGTCGTAATTCCTTTCCAAGTGATACCATGTTATCTATACCGAGAGGTGGAGTCATATAGAACTCATCTTCAAGCTCGCCTTGAAGGAAGGCATTCTTCATGTCTATCTCCCACAATTCTCAATTAAGATTAGTGGCTAAATATAATACAATCCTTACCGTGTGTAACTTAGTCACATGAGCAAATGTGCCACGGTAATCTTTTCCATAGGTTTGCGAGAATCATCATGTTACAATTCTAGCTTTATGTCGTTCAACTTCACTATTGCTTTTGTATTTGATGGTGAATATTCATCGGATGGTCACAGCCTTCTTTCCCTTTGGAAGTTCCATTTCATACCATGTGTGATTCATTTCCATTGTTCCCACTTCTTCACCTACGGCATTAATCCATACTTGATGATCCTTGGCTTCTTCATATGTTTGAGGGATGAAGTTGGTGATCTTGTGGGTAATTGCCAAAAGAGCACACATCTTGAATCAGATGGGCAATGGCTTGGTTGTTGTAGTAAACCCAAGTGTTAACTCAATTGGATGGATCTTTTGGATCCTTGAACTCTGTCTCAGAGGTTGTGGAGAAGAATCATGGTTAAGATTGTGGTTGGATTCATCATTCAAGTCGGGATCGCATTGAGAATCGGTGGCCAGATTACGATCTGTCTAGCCGGATCGCATGTCTCGATCACGTTCTGTTTGGTGTGATCACCCATTTATATCATGTCCTGAATCTCCGTATTGCTTGACTTGATCGCATTTTGTCCGTCCAGATCATTTGATTGATCGCTTGTGTCTGTCCAGATTGCTCGACCGGATTACGTTTTGTCTATCCGGGTTGCTCGACCTGATCGTAGTCTGATCGTCCGGATATGTCCTGATTGTTTAAATCGACCGGATCGCAATCCTTCTGGTTGGATCGCGGTGCGATCTACAGACTGCCCAACTTCTTTTCCGGTTTAACCACATGCAAGACCTACGATACCATCTGATCTTGACCCAAACTATCCTTTGGCAAATTCTGACCTAAACCTTTCCTTTTATAACTTGATGCTTCTGACTGTCTTAGGCCTTCTACGATGAATCTAAGGTTGTCCGCCCGGTCTGATGGAGTATTACCAAGTCCTTTAGCTCATTTTAATTCTTCACATCATGATACCCTTTACTTCCAGTGAACTTCACAACCCTTGATATCATGACTCTCCTTGTGATCGAATTATAGTACTTGTATCCATTTTGGGTCGTTGGTATTCGATGAACATACACCTTGTATTATTCTCATCTAGTTTGTCTCTCAATTCTCCGGGCACTAACACAAAACATATACAACCAAAAACTCATAAGAAGTTGAAAGATGGCATCAAGTTGTTGAGTACCTCAAATGGAGATTTGACCTTGAGGACTTTGGTGGGTGTTCGGTTGATCAAATAGCATGTCGTCATCATGTCACCACTCCAAAACCATTTTGGAACATTTGTATGAAACATAATTGACCGTGCTACCTCCATGAGATGCCGGTTCTTTCTCTCCGCCACACAATTTTGTTATGGTGTGTAGGGACAACTAGTTTGGTGCTCAATTCTGTGTTTTGCTAGGGATTATTTGAATATTTGGCTTGTGTATTCTCCATCATTTTTTTATCTCAAGCTTTTCACATTAGAATGATAGTGATTAGTCACATATGTGTGAAAAGGTTTACAAAAGCTTCATAAACACAATCTTTACATGGAAGAAGAGTTAGCCAAGTAAACTTTGTATTTCGAGTACATGTATCTAGGATTCATTTGAGTATTTTGTCAGCTTTGGTTCCTCTACTCAATTTTGGTTTGAGTTTCATGTCTCTTAAACATCTCGAAAAAATATTTTAAAATATTAACACATATCTAACAACCTAAATGAACACGGTTTAAAAAACCAATCAAAACAATTAAATTCCGCGTTAATTCTGAAAAATTGCTGCTGCCCATGGAAGGTGTACCCGTTTCATCAGAGCATTCCCCAAACCCCTTTTCCCGGGCCCCAAATTCCACATCTCCCTCTCTTTTTCAAAGTCCCTTATGTGTCTAGTGCCTGGAAAACAGTTCTAGAAGTTTCCCGTTTCAAGCTCGACAAAGTTACTATAGTCGATGGTGTTGTGACTACTAAAATCCCAGAGGTTGTCCGTGATTCAACCTCGTTGTCGCAGAACTTGATTATGGGACATTTCATAGGAGATGCTCCTCATATTGGTACGGTGCACGCAATCGCGAATCAGATCTGGCAAAACTCAAAAAAAGATCAAAAGTAGATACTAATTTTTCACTCCAAAAGCGGCAATTTTTGAAATTAAGGATGAAGTTGTTCGTAATCGTATTCTACAAAGGAAGTTCTAGCACTTTGGCAACATTTTGATGGTTGTCCGAGAGTGGACTCTGGAATCTGTGAAAATAATCAAGAATTGAGTTTCATTCCTATGTGGATCAATTTAAAAGGTTTCCTAATCATCTCTTCTCCTATCGTGGATTGAACTTCCTTGGAAGCCAGATTGGTGAACCGGTGAAGCTGCATCCAAATACAGAGAAGTGTCTGGGGATGGATATTGCACCTACTTTGATTGAAGTTGATATGGATAAGCCCCATCCCTAGATTATCTCTGTTCCGGAAGAACGCAACTTTGCAGCTTCAATATCAATTTCCTACCCTTGGCTTCCCCCATGATGTACTTTATGCAACAAATAGAGCCATGAATAAAAAGAATATTGTCAAAATGAGCCTCCTTCTCAAGTGACTATTCTTCATCATGAGGACAAATCTATGTGCTTCCCACTACTTTGGTAGAAACTATACCTGCTAAGACATTACCTTACCCTATAACTTCTATGGTGGTTGCAGCATACCCTCCTGCACAGTTGGTTCATGTTTTGTCAGCTAAAAATCCAAAAGCTCCACCTACAAAGGGAACAAAGAATACTAATACCGCAAGCAAATCAAAGACACTAAAAGTCGTGGCAACAATTGATACTCATAAACCTGAAGGAACTTTGAATGAATGGAAACATGTTAAGAAATTAAGTAAGTGTTCCGCCTCGGTTCATCATGAATACTCACTACGCTCTAGCTCACCATCCCATTACAATGCAAACCACTAAAGGATTCAAATTATCACCCTCGGAAAACTATAGAAAAAAGAGAGTCATGACGATCAATAAGACACCACAATTGTTAAGCTAGGAAAGCAGTATTAAACTCCTCAATTTCTCTGAATACTAACCCACCCTCTGACTTACCACGACGTAACTTAGCCCACGAAGCCCAATAAATACACTTAGAAGGCTGAGAACTCCTCCACCAAAATTTTGGAATCGCCGAATTAATCTTTGAAGTAAGAGACTTAGGCAACCTATAACCCACGATGAGGATCCCCCTACCTTAACCCACGATGAGGAACAATCCTACTATGAGAATGACCATTGATCAAAAAAAATACTGCACTAAATGAATACAATTCATTATACAAATCACCCAATGAGCATGAAAACCAAACTGCATAAGCAACCTCTCTAAGAAGTTCCACTCTATTATATCATACGTTTTACTCATATCAGTTTTCACAGCCATAAACTTTCTTCTAATCCCTTTATTCTTCTGAAGAGCATGAAACATCTCTTGAGCTAAAAGGATATTATCTGAACTAAGTCGACCAGAAACAAAAACCGATTGAGTCTCAGAGACAAAACTCAGAAAAAATTATCGCAACCGAAGTCTGAAAAACCTTGGAGATAGACTTATACACCATATTGTATAAGCTTATAGGACAAAAATCTGAAACCTTTGTAGGATGCCCATTATTTGGGACTAAATATATAATAGTGAGATTCAAATTACGATCAAACATCCTAGTCACCAGAAATTTTTTAACTAATTTAAGTATATCACCCTTAACCATTAACCATGATTCCTAAAAGAACAAAGAAGACATCCCATCAGGACCACGAGCTTCCCCTGGATCCATCAGAAATAACGCTCGTCATACCTCTTCCTCTGAAGCCGATCTTAACAAAGATCTATTCATATCATCCGTAACATGTGGCTTAATCTTCTCCAACAGAAAAGAGGAGGGAGTGGACATCTCAGAGGTAAATAAGTCCTTATAATAACATACGGCCTCATCAAAAATAGCATCTTCCTGAGAGACCCAACCCTCAAATTATCACAAAGATCAGTGATCATATTATTAGCCCTTTGTTGCATTGTCTACGCATGAGAAAACCACATATTTTGGTCCCATTCCTAAAGCCAATGATTCATACTCTTTTGTATTTAATACATCTCCTCATCCTGATAAGTCTAACGGTGATTCTCATATGCGACCCGAACCTCAACAGTAAAGCGAGAATCATCATTCTTAAACTGCTCAAGAATATATTTACAATGGGAAATCGTAGCCTTCCCCTATAAAATATTATGTTTCTGCCATCGAGAAATTTCCCTACAGTAATTAGCTATCCTATATGTCACTCTATCAACCTGTAACCCAAAGTAACGAGACCAGCCCCGAGAAACAATATTCATAAAATCCAGGTTACCTGAGCAGCGTTTATCAAAATGAAAACCAGCCCGACGCTTAAAAGCACAACCAGATATCGCTAATAAAATTGGTTGATGTTTAGAACCGATCATCTCTAAATGATTAGTAACACAATTTGGAAAAAGGGAATGCCAACCAGGATTACAATAACCTTTATCGAGCTTACAACAAACATCCTTGAAGCATGCATACCCTGCCAGGACCAAGAATTACCCAGACTTGGGAATTCAGAAATCCGAAGAAATCTCACCATGTTATTGAATAGAGCAAAAGAAATAACACTATGCAACCAACCTCTGAATTTCTCATGATTTCCATACAGTTTGTTAAAAATACCAACCATTAGCCAAAGACCATCATGTGCGAAACTAAATCAAGTTAAATGTTCACGAACCCCATCATGAAGATGTTGAACCGGCTCGCCATACACAAAAAAGATAACACTTCTTTTGCCCTCAATCTCTAAAGAAATATCTATTAAATATTTATCTTTGTAATTTACAGTGATCGAAAAAACTGAAGAAAAAATCAAAGCAAGTCCACCACTTGCACTTTGAGGCTCAATAATGACCAAATTATCATAACACAATTTGACTATCAAATTTTCTAGATACATCTTATCTTTCTTAGTCTCACTCAGCAAAATAAAATCTAGCTTATTACATAAAACAAGATCCCTAAGAAAATCAAAAGTCGAAGAACCACGAATATCCTGACAATTCCAACTAAGACTTTTATTCAGAAAATAAACCAACAAAAAGAAATCAAGCAGGTGGAGAGACACCACACGCAACACCTGAAGCGCCACCCTTCGGCCTATGAGATTCAGATATGCACTTGTCCCCACCGTCAACACCATCAGCCCCATAGCCACTTTGGAACCCGTCAACCAGAACTAGTTCCCTTACACCAAGGAGAAAGAAAGCCTTCCACTTGACACTTCTTAGAACTTGCCCCACGCAGTTTCAATGTCACCTTATTCTTCTTTGTAGATCCACGAAGTGCCTTAACTTTAGAACATTCCTCCTCAACTTTATCCAACATATCCACCTCATCCTCCTCTTTCTCAAACACCATATCCGATCTAGATTTCCATTCGGTACCTAAAGAATCCTCATCACCAGCCAAGGCATCAGCCTTCCCAGAACCTAATCCCAACATAGTCTCACACATCACTCAGTCACCATCCTGCATCACATCAATCTCTGCGAGCTTGGGTAAAAGCTTACACCGAGTCTTTGGAGCAGCTGAAGTTGAACCTGCAGGATCAGTACCATTCAACAATACAGCTTCACCACCAGAGACAATAACATAGCTGATCCAACTGCAATACACCTCGCATGAACACTTTTCTGAGAAGCAGCCTGAGAAGAAGTTTGAACACCTTCCGTACGAACATAGCCAGTTGAACCCGAAGACCTTGGAAAATTAGAGGAAAGATGCTGGAAAGGCCTAGACTGTACTTTATACCTACTACCACCAACCCCACCTGGACCACGATCCGACCCTCTCACAGCACCACTCAGACCAGCTAAAGCTTTCTGGTAACTCTGCGGATTTTCAGCAACTGCATCCTTCGTAGTACCCTCAGCACAAGCCTCCTCTTTCCTTGCCACCAAAGGAAAATGTGAAGAATCATGACACATACTATTGCAAACACCACAAAACCCTACTAACATGCCCTACTCAAATCCAGTCGGAACTTTGAAAACCTTACTGAATTGTACAACTTTGTCAAAAACCAAAAGCTTCAACCTATCGAGCTCCACTTTCACTCGACCGAAGTCCATGTCTATCTCATGAACAAACCCAATCGCTTTTCCAATAGCTTGAAAAACCATCTGAACTCTGTACTGACCAGGAAGCCCCATGACACGAATCCAAAAAGTAATATTTGAAAGAAAATTAACAACAATAAGAGGCTTCCATCGAGCAAGAGTGACCATTCAATCATCAAAATGGAATGAACACAATTGAAGCACCATAGTGATGTCCTCTTCCCTATCAAAATCAAGTTGGAATTTACCAAAAACTAAATCCAATCCCCTCACTCGTTTCTCCATTCTCCAAAACTTTGGAAGCATGATCAACAATTGAGAAACCAATTAAACCTTCAAATTAAAACAACGACCAATTAGAGTATGCTCATAACTCTTGATAATGTCAAAATTATCAAAGTAAGGGACTTTGATCGAAGATAGCTGTAAATGGAAAGAGAATGCCAACAACTGAATTCAACAGAGAATTATGTTTTTATTAAGAATTCCTTTTTACAAAAGACAATCTTAGCAATCAACTAGTTATCAACCTATTGATCTAAAAACAACTCTAACCGATAGCCTAACTTCAAAAACGATCGACGAGATTCTCACTAACTTTTTAAAGCCAAAGTTCGTGTGTCTCGTTTTACAATCGAGATCTCTTTTATAATGAAAGAGCTCTTTAGTTGGTTTCCTAATTTTTCGCAATCCCACTATCTTCTTCTTCTTCTTCTTCTTCTTCTTAAGATCTTCTTCTTGATAGATCTTATCGCCCATTTGAATTTTGAAACTCC
>OVBA01003060.1:0-30173 GCA_900406435.1 Lepidium aucheri | reverse complement strand
TCATATATTTTATAATAAATTAAAAAATTATCTCTTGATAATATTTAATAATATTTTTAACTAATTCTTAATAATATATTTATCTACAGAATATTAANCTCTTGATAATATTTAATAATATTTTTAACTAATTCTTAATAATATATTTATCTACAGAATATTAACAATTTGTTTTAATTTTAATATAAAAAGATTTTTAACTTATATCTCTATTATGATAAAATCGTAACAATAAAATTTTCCGTGATAAAAGAATAGAGATTTTAAATTGTAGATTTTTTTGATTTGTCCATTTATTTTAACTAATTAATTTCTCAGGGTAACATTTGTTTAGATAATTTGTCACATGATTCGGTCTTATCTTTATCATATTTTATTGAAATATTTCTAATTCAAATCCAAATACCTTATATTTAGGAAAAAGCAAACAAATGATATTCCTAATTCTAATAGAACAAAATTTTTGATCGAAATCTATATAAAATATATCTCAGAACAAATTTAATAACACCAAAGATTTTTACGACATCATATTATATTCTAACTAAGACGTTTCTTTTCTTTCCATCTATTTTTTCTTCTTCTTCTTTGTAGAATATCATCTTTGTAGAATATGTTAATACTAATTGTTAGTCAATTCAATCCTCAAAAACCACTTATGTTTTTGTTCATTAATTGTTATTATTATATGCAATATTAAGAATTCTGCTCTCACACGGCATTAACAAGGTAAAGATAATGATATTATATATATTTATAAAATAATTAAATCAACAAAAATATGATTATAACCCAAATCACCCCAAATATCACATGAAATTACTTAACTTTTTAATGCGGATTACTATATATATATATATATAATAAAATTAATCGAGTAGAATTCGACTTAACCACTTTACTAAAACATTTCTCCAACATTGTATATTATCATTAAAAAATTACTAATTTTATTTTTGTAGTTACTAAGAAACAGATAGCTTAATTAGCATACATCTAATTATATTAGGTACCAGATGGTAAGTTTGATTCTTATATGTTCAAATTTGAATATTTAGGCTATGAATTAAGAGTTTGATCAAATAATAGTTTCTCTCACTAAATTTTATAGTTATTAAGAAGTAGGTGGTATAATTAGCTTACTTCTTATCTAATTAGATACCAAATGAAGAATTTAATTCTTATATACTTCAATTAAAAATATTTAAGTTATGAATTAATTCTTATCGATCTAGTTTCTCTCACTACATTATAATTTTCAATTATTAATTTTATATATTGGAATTTACAAGATTTGAATTACAAATGAATTTTATCAATATTTAGAAAAAAACACTAGAAAATGAAAGAGTAATCATGGCAATATAAAATAAATATAATCATATATTACTAATTTAATTTAATTACGGAAAGTAACATAATTTTATGGAAAATACCAAATAAAATTGATTTATGTAATTAGGTCCATCTATCTATAAATTCTCATGACCTAGCCACCGTTTTGCTTCCCCAATTCTTCTCCATCTTCATCTTCGTATAAATCGATACATACACTCTCTATTCCTCCATACATACGTATATAGATACATATATACGTATAGTATTAGAGATTTTCTGGGTTTAGCTAAAAGAGTGGTTTTTGAGCGAGATCAATGGAAGGAAAAGAGAAGAAACCTTCTTCTTCTTCCTCCTCTTCATTAACCTCTGAGCTTTTTGGTTCTAGAGAAAACCCTTCTCCTCCTTCTTCTTCATCTTCTGGGATTTTCGAATCCATGTTTGCTCCTCCTTCTCAGGTTTATTTCGATTTCAATTTTGTTGGTGTTTGATCTCTGGATATTGATTTCTAATTTTCGTGGTGGGATTTTAGAAATTAGGGTTTTTGAAATTGGAAAAGGATGGTTGATCTCTGATTTGATCATATTAGAATCGGTGGTTTCGTTGTTCACAAGTTTTGTGTTGTGAGGTTTTTTGATTAATCCCAACACTAAGGATTTTCATTGATTTGTGGCTTGAAGCACAAGTTTTCTCCAATCAAATTTGGTACTATTTTGTTCTGAGTCTGTTTTTGTTTCAGGTTTTGGGAAGAGAATCATTGAGACAAGAGACAGTGACTAGTGTCTGGAATGATAAAACCTCCAAAAGTGGTGATGATTCAATCTATAGAACAACGTATTTGACAATTTGGTATGCGTTTTTGTTGATTTTTTGGATGTGTTTTTGAATTATCTGCAGGTGATGTTGATAGAAACAGAAATCAACAAGAGAATTTTGGTTCAGTTTATCAGGATCAGAGAGTACAACAACCTTGTCATCTGAGTTCTTCCATCTATTACGGTGGTCCAGATGTTTATTATCAGTCTCAGCCTCAGAATTCGAACATCAACTCTACGGTAATCTTAACGTCTATACTGTTTCATAGAGTTAGTCTTGTAGAGCTTTTGATGAGTTTTAAAGGCTTATAGAACCAAAGTTATTGTTTCTAAATATGCTCTGTGGTTTTGTAGAACAAGAAAGATGGAGGAGAAGATGATTCAGGAAGTGCATCAAGAGGAAACTGGTGGCAAGGTATCTGATTCTCATCTTTTATCAATTGGTTTGTGTTACTGAGAATCGTGTTTCGTTTATCTATAACTGTTATTGCAACTTTGCAGGATCTCTGTATTACTAAGTAGACATCTTTGCTGCTTCAGCCAAATGTTACACTACAAAACAATAACAAGGTATGATAAACCCAAACAGTAACAGGCTCTCTTCCGTTTCTGTTCTAAAACAGACATATCTGATTTTAGTTTGGTTCGATTTTGCAGGTATATAGGAAGAAAAGAAACTAGAGTAGAACTGTATCCTTCTTTAGTTAACTTCTCATCTTATTATTACAACAAGTATGGAAGAAGTTTGAAGGTAGTAGCTAGCTGCAACGAACAAGGGACTTCTTTTTTGGTTCTTGTCGTGGTTTGGTGATTAACCCGACCGGTTCACATTTAATTTTCCCTTAATCATATAGATAAAACCGTTGTTTGCTTTGTATAAACTCAGTAGATTTCTAGTTTCCACGCATATAAATAAATAAAGCTCTCTTTGGTTCTGGTTTTCTTTTGAAGGAAACAGTTCTTATGTTGTTCTATTTCTGGTTATCTCATCGGTTTAAGTTGGTCTTATCCGGTTTAATAGAATCTCCTTTTGAGGAGATCAGTGTTGTGGTTAGCCCTGGGCATTCGGTTCTTCAGTTCGGTTCGGTTCTTTTGGATTTCGGTTTTTTTGATTCTCAAAAAATGGTATTCAATGGATACTTATCAAATTTCGATTCGGTTCGGTTTTGGTTCAGGTCTTTTGGTTCCGAATTCAAAGCAACCAATAAGTACCTATTCAAATTCAGTTTGGTTTCCGTTCGGATACTTCTATCTAATTTTTTCAAAAAAAAAATTCAATAAAATTATTTAAAACCATAAATTAATTATATAAATTAAATATTTTAGTTTTTTAAAGTAATTGTGATTCAATTAGCCTAACAAATTTGGATTTTTTGTTATAATTTTGGATATTTAGACTATTAAATTCTGTATAAATAATTATTTTAAAATATATAATTATGTTTAGGTTCTCGGTTCCGCACCTATTCGATTCGGTTCTTTCAGTTCTTAAATTTCGGACCATTCAGTTAGTTAGCCGGTTCCGATTTGGTTCTTTATATTTCGGTTCGGCTCAGTTCCATATTCCAGTTTCGGTTTTTATGCTGTGTGTCCTCAAAAGATTCCACAGAGATTCCTCTGTACATTTGTCGTCTTGATTCCTTAAAAGTTTCTATCATCTTTTTTGAAAGAGAATCTTCAGTCACTTCATAATGCATTAGTGAATCTTAAAAATAGATAATGGTTTAATAGACCATCTTATATTATTATACAAAGCTACACTACACACAAGAAAAAAATAAACCAACTCGTTAAAAAATCCAAAAACAGAGATTTTTTTAAGGAGCAATTCAGATTCCAGGATCAAGGTTTGAGACATTTAGTGTTTCCTTCATGCAATCTTCAAGAGACAATCTCTCACTCGACGAAGAACGGCTTGGTCTTTCGACTGGAAGATCTTTTAATCTTGGATCGTTCTTCGTTACATAAGTAGTCAAAACTCTTTTAACACTGCTACTGTGAGGAATTTTGAACCGAGAAGGAGATGGTGGAACTGTGATTGATGACCGGAGCTCTTGTTTCGAAGGAGAGTAGCTTGGAGTTGTGTAATTTGAAACTGGCAATGCATTGCTCTTAAGAGCATCAGTACCGTTGTTGCCTAGTGTTGTTGGAATTTGATCTGATGAATGTCTTGTAAGATCATCTACAAAGAGCAAATCATCGATACGTGCGACTATGTTGAATGCTAAGCTCTCTAGAACTCTCGAGTAGCTTTCCAGAATCGATTTCCCAATGTCCTATATAACAGAAAAAAGGAAAATCATTTAGGAGAAAACAGAAAGAACGGAGATTTGGATTAAATTTTCGGGTTGTAGAGAAACCTTGTTGTATTGGATCTTGCTCATGTCTAGAGCGGTTTGAGGAAGACCTGGGAACCGTTGTTTTAATGAAAGCAATAAGCTTTCAGCTCGATCTGCCATTAACTCTAGCTTCTCTGCATCAACCATTAGCTCTTTCACCATTCCCCATGATGTTTTTGAATTTGTAGCTGGTTTGGAACTAGTTCTTTTGTGCCATAGATATATTGATGACTCGACTCGGTTAGCTATCTCTATGGCTTGATGTTCAGAGGATAAGTCAAGGCAATCGAGAAGACAATCGGGTGAAAATTGATCTGATGAAATGTATCTGTAGATTAAATCACCGAGGCAGGATCTTCCTCTCTGAAAGAAACCAAAAAGATGCTACTTTGGTTTTTATATCGAGATATGTAAGTGGAATATATGAATTGCTTGTTCTTTTACCCGTGGAAGAGATTCGAGGTATGATTCAGGGATTTCCATGTCGGCGAGAGTGGTGCTGTTGATGGCCATAGCAGCTTTTAGTATCTGATTAACACAGTCGCGTTTATGCTGCAACTGTTTTCTTGAGTCTTCTTGTAAACCTCCTGGTGAAACCCGAGGAACAGGAAGCCACCATTTGTCTTCTTGTCTCTGAAAAGATTTTCGAAAAGAAGATGATCCGTCTTCTGCTGATTCATGTGCCATGATTCCTTGGTCAACATACCAAAACTCTGTTTCCTCAAAACTATCTAATATCTCCTGAGAAGAGGAAGAAGAAGAAAATTGAGATCTTTGCTGCTCAAGATACCTTAAGAGAAAGATGAAAGAGGTCGGGGGTTCTTACGAGAAGCATGTTATCTAGTTTCCTTAGAGCTGGGAGATTAGCATACAGATCTGATCTTGGCCTACAAGTCATTATCTACAACAATGAAACCAAAAAAAGAACTGAATCTTTAAATTTTATGATTTTGTTGTTTCTTCCCCTAAACAGAGAAAGTCGAAACTAACATATCTGTGTCTACAATAAACTATCTGTAATCTGTACCTCAAGTTTGCTTCCATCAGGAAATGTTTGCCAAGTTGGAGTCATCTCTACAATGTGATCACTCACACAGAGAAGCCATTCCATTTCTCTTCTCCACATCTCTTTCTTCTCTTTAGGCAGAGGTTCTAACCTCCATAGTTGCCCGAACAATGTAGCTGTTTTCGTTTTCAACAATTCAAGCAAAATACAAAATCAAGCCAATGAAGACCTCTTCCAAAGAGTAGAATCCAAAGAGTTTAGTCAATCAATTTCTACATACCACAAAGATTAGTGATTGCATTGGAGATGGCTAAAGCTGTACATACACCATTTCCAGAACCTGACATATCTTCTCCAAGCAGCAACTTCGAAAATCTTTCCTTCATCATCTCAATTTCTACATAATCAAACCAGAAGAACAAAATATACCCAAATTCAGAAAACAAAACCAAACTCACAAACTAAAATTTTCACAGAAGAATAAACACAAACACTTGGTGGGTACATTGGTATGAACATTGCAAACCTGAAACTTTCGATTGTTTCACACAATCTGAACGAATCTTCTTCTCTTCATCGATAATCTTCACCGACCAACGAGATGAAATCGGAGAAGCAGTGTAATCCTCCGTACTACTAGGGCTTTGTTCCTCCTCTTGTCTAGTTGTTTCCGAGCTAGAGCAACAGCTTTCTCTGTCTTTCTCTTCCACTACTTCTCGCATGTCGATTTTCAAATTCTCCGAAGAAGCACCCATCACAACACCGAAATCTCTTAGCTTTCTGAAACTTGCTCAAACCCGTGAAATCAAATACTAATCTTTATCTCTCTCGATATTCCCGTGCTTGAATCGCATTACATTAATGAGCTCTTCTCTTCTTCACCGATCAGATTCATGGTGAAATATTCAAGTTTTTATTTTTCTGGGAAAAGAAAAAGAAAATGCAGTGAGAGTGTGTGTGAGAGTGATGAAGGTCTCTTGCTCTCTCTTCCTCGATCTCTGCATCTTCAACGCAAATTTAAAAAGACTTAACTTTATCTTCAGTAACCAGATGATTATATTATTTTAATTAACGTGTTTAATGTTAAACTAATCCAAATTAATGACGACAAGATTTAAATTTAATTAGTTTAAAGTTTAATGTTTTTTTGATTATGGGAATCGTGTACTTGACGAATCTATTTCGGTTCGGTTTTATAATTTTGCCATCGTTTTTATTTTGTTTTTAGAGTATGATTTAATAACCAAAAACACATAAGAATGATGGATTATATTTTTAGTTTGTTCGATCGATAGGATAATCCAGCTAATGATTTGATAACTCTACTAACAACTAAGTAAATGAAAAAAGAGATTTCGAGAAGTGAATTTTAGGATATATATCGAATATTGTCGATTTAGTTGTAAAAATAGTTACATATTTTTATATATTCCTGAATAACTATGCGGTTTTTGAACTATGAATCGGATCATGTTGATTAAAAAAAGTTTCATGGAATAAGTTTTAAGCTATAGATGAGACATCTTTTATCTAACTTTTGACAAAATCAGTTATTAAAAAAAAAAGAGTTATGTAATCGTGTAATTTGATCACTCTTATAGAAACAAACTATAGATTAATTTCTTGATCAGCGATTAGATTGACAATACGTGGTTCATAACTCAAATTCTCTCTTAAAATCTCAAAAACCCAAATAATATTAGGTGGTGTTTATGATATTTTATGTAACCAAATTCCGATAGAAAACGGTATATATAGACTTAATTATTAGATTTTTTTTCTCAATTAGATCAAACTTCATGTAATAAAATTTCGGTGGAAAAAAGACATAATAAATAGACTTAACCATTTGACTATTTTTTTGTCAACTGGATCGACAAAGTTTGATCTACTGTCTATACTCTAAACCCATCATCATCTCTAAATTCTCCTACTATATACAATAGGGTACAATCGAACTCCAGATAACTAAACTATTAGTTGAGATATGTCACCATTGGATTTAAATTATTTGAATTCTAAAAAGTTTCTGAATTTAAAATTGTTACTTCGTGAAGCATTCACTCCCAAAAACAATGAATACATCATCTCTTCAATAGTATTCATTAATTATTTTTGAATCTTAGTATATATCGTAACAAGTTTGATACATTATAGGCTCAAATTGTGACCACAATTTGGTAGATTCACAAAGATAAAAGTAGAAAGTGATGCTTTGTCTTTAACTATAACCTAAACCAAAATCTCCAACGGTTTTTTGTCTTTGCTTCTTTCTTACGATCCATTTGGTCACACACCACACTTTTCTATTTATCTTTACAATTTTCCTTTATTTATCTTATAATTTCATATAAAAAACTTTTTTTTTAACCAGAAAGTTCAGACCTTTGATCTTAATCTCCCTGAACCGGAAACAGCGTTTGATTGTACTATTTCTAACCTACATCCTTTTTCTTTGCCCGAGATTAGACTTGAATTAGTGACCTCTCAGCCTCTTAACTAGGGTACTGCCAGTTGATCTAGTTCGTTAGGGTAAATCATATAAAAAACTTATAAATATATGTGTTGAATAAGATTTTAACGTAATAGAAAAATGTAGATGTGTCGAGCATTTCAAACAACATAATGTTTTGTCTCTTTGTTCTCTATCAATTGTCGTATTGTTACCTTCACAAAGCAACCCCAAAAATAGGGTCAAAATTAGTTCCAGCTTTTGTATAATCAACGCAACACGATGATCTCACAATATATATATATACTCCATTTAAATAATACTTGAATCTCTAAATTATCATGATTTGGTGTGTCTATAATTACATCGAGAGTTTAAAATTTTACATAATGCTAAAATGATTATAAATTAATGGAATATTGGAGCTCAAGAAAGCTTATATTATCATTTTATTATATTATAACAAAATATTTCATCAACTATTAATTTCTCCTTACGTTATATCATTATATCTCAACGACAATGACTTACAATTTACACTATCGAATATTCATAATCAAAACTTCTTATATATATAAAGTTCCTTGAGCTACAAACTAAGTTATCTCTATCTTTGTTTGTTAATGCCTAGAGTACTATAAACAATTTATAAAGTACTTGAAGATTACAAGATTAATCTAAAAAAGTATGTATATAGTCTTGGACATTCCGGTTCGGTTTGAGTCTTTCCGCGTTCCGGTTTTTGAGTTTAGTAATTTAGGACCCATTCGGGTATTTCTATTTTTCGAGTTCGGTTCGATTCGGGTATAAATCGGATTTAAGTTCGGGTAGTTATATATAAAAATTCAAAAATAGTAAATATTTAATAGAAATAAGTGTAAAAAAGGCTAATATAACAAAAGTTAACTAAGTATTTATTTAGTTATTGATTCGGTTCCGGTTCAGGTTCGGTTTTTCAGGTACATAATTTTAGGATCCATTCGGTATTTTATCAGGTTCGGTTCTTGTTTTTCGGGTTAGATTTGGTTCGGATTTCAGATATCGGATTTTATGGCAAAGGCTATATATATATATATATTTCGAATTATCAAAAGGGCTTCTCATAAATGGACCGAAGCAAACTAGTTATTGGGCTATTATAAATGGGCCTAATAATAAACCATTATGGGCCTCCGAATCCAAACCCATTAAAAGTCCGGTTAATCAACCCAATAATTAGATTATGTATACAACGTTAATTAGTATAATTTATAATTTCTTGCAGCTAAGCTAAATTTATTGCTAAGTTAGAAAGTTAAGAAAATGATAATTTGGTGTCAAAATTTTCTTTAAAAATCTTTTTAAAAATACAAAGTGTATAAAAAATGGATTAAAAATACAATTTTTTGAGAATTATAAATACATTTTTAATACTTTATAGAGTTGTAATCCCGACAAAACCTATCATAGAGCATAACTCCGACAAAAGCTGACATTATGCAGACTGAGAGAGACCTGTTAAAACTATGAAACATCGTTAAATTTGCCTAAATTAATCATTAAAATCATACTATTATTATTTGTTTTCTTTTTTTAAAGTTGACTGTTCTAATAAACTTTAGCATTAATGATAAAGTGGACGTGCTCTATGAACAATTCATTATTGAGATCGATTGATTAATATTTCTTCCCTTTTGGCCGATAATCTTTGTTATTAGTTATTATTACATGAATATATACTATAATTGCAATGTTTAAAAGGTGTTTAAAGGTGTATTATCTTCTAAATTGTTTAAACAAAACCATGGTATAGTCAAAAAACTACATAAGATATTATGAGTTTACGTGCTATGATGATGTTAGAAGAAAGTAAAAGAAAAGTAAAGTTGAGTTCTTTTGCTTTATTGATATATATCACTGCTCTTTAGTCAAATTATAGTCTCTTTGTAACAAAAATAAAAACCTATTTGATTATAAATAATGTTGGATAATTGCTTGAGGTAGGCTGAGATTTGCTCAAATGGTTTCACAAGACATATTATGGCTCCAGACCAGTTTTGTTCAATATGGAGCAAACATTCAAAACTTATAAATAATAAGAAATTGTTTAAGCGCAGAAGCCATTTCGACACAGAATTATTTCGATAGAAGTTCAATTCGGCAAAGAACCACCTCAACAAACGAGTGAATTCATGTCAGGTAGCATGAAAGGTATTAAATGTATTGTATAATCGTTCATCTATCTACTATGTGGACTCAACGAACTGCTTAGCAAACATTCAATATTATAGATGAGTTCAACTGTCCAGTAGCTTAGTAACCACGCTCCTACCAATGATAACTAAACAGTTAGTTTTACAGACTTCCAACCTAGATCATCATTGCGGATTTGATAACGAGGGATTCGCCCTAGGCACTTTAGTTTGTCTTCGGTACATAGCTTGAAGATCTGATCATCATTTTTTTTCTAGAACAGAAAATTTCTTATATCATTTTATTTTCCTAATCGAGAATCTAAACACCTTTATACACTCTTATACTATTTTGATCAACAAATACTATGCTAATCTCATGATGTCGTATTATCATGTTATATAATCAATTTAGACATGTAAATCGTGGTGGCATGCATGTGCAAAATACAGCATAAAAGTTTACTAATAATTTCATTTAATTAACTATACAATATACAATATTAAAACCTCATAATTAACACGAGAATGAATTATTAAACATAATTTTACTATTTCTTTTTTTGTCATTATAAAAAAAGTATTATATGTGAATATGATTGAACCTTCTAAAAGCTGTAACGGACAAATAATAATAAAAAAGATTTGATAAAAAAACTTATGCGTCTGACGTCAGCATTCAAAAGTGGGTCCCATCTTACGCTCTAATTCTGCTTCGGGATGCGATACTAAACGGAAGTCTCCTAATGGGCCCTACATTTCCCACAATTATTATCAACCACAGGATTAATTCATCACTATTAATCTCAACCGTACGATTTAAACCATTCGCTTTCTTTCTTCTTCTTCTTACTCTTAAGCGGCGAAGCAGATTCTCTGCAACTTCTTATTCTTTTCTCTCTGCAAAAACCTTTCTCGATTTTCGTCAATGGAAGATTGAGTTTCGTAATATTTTTGATTTACGTTGCTGTGGTTTTGCTTCTACTCCACGTTGTTGTTTCCTTTCGCTTTGGTTTCTTCTCTTTGAAGAAATTAGCCACCAAATCGAGTTTTGGTTGTTGGAAAATGTTCGTAGATTTCTAGATTCTTGTACTGGTATGTTTCTTTTTCCTCTTTTTCGTTTATTTTTCGGGAAAATAGGAGAGTAAACATGTACTGAGGATGTGTAGATTAGGTGATTGAAAGAGAACATTAGAACAGACTAATTTAGGTTTTTTTTCTAGAGATTGAATGTGAAACATGGATGTTTGATTCGAAATCTTGGCTTAGAATACGTTTGATTCTTTTCACCAAGAGTTGAATTCAATTAGTGTTTATATACATTTTGGTTACTTATATATGTTTGATTTGTTCATTCATAGTGAAAGTTCTTTTGTAGTATTAGATTAATGGAGATAAGTTTTATTGCTTATTTGTAGATGAATACAAGAAGCGAGTTTAGTGGTGTTGTAAAACAGAGCCAAAGAACATCAGAGATGGCTGATGCGAGAGGACCAAAGGGTCAAACTAGTGGTGCAGAGGTCAGAGCAAAACGTTCAAGCCATATTCGTCGAAAGGAATGTGTCAATGAGAGTTTGGAAGGCAATGAGGAGCTTGTGAAATATATGTCAAAGTTGCCAGGTTATCTCCAACATATAAAGAGAGGAGAAGGAAGTGTACAAAGTAATGTTTTGAATGTTGGAGTCTTGGATTGGGGACGACTTGAGAAATGGAAGCATAGTCGAGCAAATGGCGGTGAAACTTTAGGAAAAGCTGACAGAAAAGTGTTTGCTACTGCTACTACTTCTACTTCTACTTCACGAGTAGTTCCCAATGAATCTCATAGATGTAAGATTGATGACAAGTTGCCTACTTGTTCAAATCTCGGTAAAGCTAAAGCTTCTCGGGATCTTCAACATTCTGTTCACGGAAATAGATGCACTTTGGAACCTGAGTTGGCTTCTAGGGATTCATTAAATAAGCAGGAGTTGACAAGTTGTAGCAATAAGTCCTCTGGTAGAAATCATGAAGGAGTGAAACTGAGGAAGAGCAGAAGATCACATTCCAAACGGGAATCAACTTCAGGTTTAGTGTCAGAAATGGGAAACTCTGGGGGATCATTAGGCAAGAAAAACTTAGGGGTCCGGGATAAGGAGACTCAAAAGAAAGTAGGGGAGGTTCAAGCACAGGAGGCAGTAGAAAGAGCTGAAGAAAGTGAAAAATATTGTGTTGAGAAGTTAGATGGAGAGGAGAAGATCATTGGCGATTCCAGAGCTGGTCTTACTTCTGCAAAGCAGGAGTTCAGCAACATTTTTCTCCTTCGATCAAGAAAGCAGTCTCGGAGGGCTCTTATCAATGAGCCCCAGATGTTATTGGATGATAACATGAGAGTACCAAGAGAGGTTAACCACTCTCTAAACTTTTCCGACGATATCAATAGCTCTTCACGATTGAGATGTCATATTCCTCCATCCAGCGCACTCTCTGTTGACTTAGAGAGAGACTCTGTAGATATGATATTGCCTCCTGGTGCTGATATTGCTAGTAAAAAGGAATGTTTTGGTGGGAGAAGGCGTTCAAAGACAGCTTCGAGGATATTTGATCAAGAAATCTCCGAAGATGAATCCAGAAAGGAGAGACACCATTCACCAAGCAAGCGGTTTAGTTTTAGCTTTGGTCGTCTCAGCAAAAGTTTCAGTGCGAACGAGGTAACAGCCGACTCTATGAGATTTGACGGTCATTCGGAGGATACCATAAAGTCTGGCTCTATGAGATTTGATGGTTCAGTTTGTCCATCTCAGTCAAGTAACCTGGACAACCAAAACACTCATTGCAGATCTCGAGTTAGCCCTCTAAGACGGTTTCTTGACCCTTTACTGAAACCCAAAGGCTCTGAACATGTTCTTCCATCAAAAGCAAGATCAGGTTCTTCCAATCCAAAGCCAACTAACAACGACGATGTACCGCATCAGGATACATCAAGTACCAAAGCTCTTTTTCAGCTAACGATTAGAAACGGCATTCCTCTATTTCAATTTGTGGTTGATGATAACAGCAGCAGCAGCAGAAGCATTCTTGGGGCTACAATGAAAAGCTCAGATTCATCACTCAAAGATGATTCTGTTCAGTATTGCACATTCTACTCTGTTAATGAAGTCAAAAAGAAAAAATATGGAAGCTGGCTAATCCATGGACACAAAGAGAAACACTGCGGCTTTGTCTACAATGTAATCGGTCAAATGCAGTTGTGCAACTCCATGAGCTTAGATTTAACCGAGCAGAAATCCAAAAGCAACTCTACTGTGATCAGAGAATCTGTTCTGTTTGACGAATCAGAGCAGCTAAAAGAAAAGAGGGAGATTGCAGCTGTCGTGATAAAGAAGAAGCAGGTCGAAGAAAACTATACGGACCTCGAGGAAACTAGTGTCATAATTCCATGCGGTGTTCATAGTTTTCCAGAGAAAGGAGCACCTTCACCATTGATCAGCCGGTGGAGATCCGGAGGGTTATGCGACTGTGGTGGCTGGGATGTTGGGTGCAGACTCCATATCCTCTCTAACAAATCACTTCTCTATAAATTCAACCAAAGCTTTAAACTCTATGATCAGGTAACATAAACATAACTATCGACAAACTTTCCTGCAAACCCATTTACGTTTCTATTCGGTTTAATGTGTAACAAGAAAGTCCAATGTATTGTTATGTCGTGTTCCACTGTTCCTGAGAGAGTACTTGTCTGCATTGCAGGAAGGAAGTGAACCAGAGTCAGGTCCTGCTTTGGCGATGACGAAGCTCAAGACAGGGATATATAGAGTGGAGTTTCGTTCATTTGTATCGCCTTTACAAGCTTTTTTTGTGTGCGTGACGGTTATAACATGTGCTTCCGAGGCAATGACCACCGGAAAATCTTCTTCTCCTTTGGCTCCGCCGCTATCTCCGGTTGGTAGAGTTTAAGCTTAGGACACAAAGAGAGTATTAAATGATCGTTTTTTCTTACTCTTCTTATGCATTGTGTTAAAAAGGAGTTATAATCATAGAGAATAACACGTATATGATTGTAGTTACTACACTCTCTCAAAATTTAGTTAACTCCAAATTAGTAAGACAAATCAACATTAGTCGTCGGAGAATCATAGATCATTGGATCACCACTGCATAGTGGAAGATCCGACGGTGGAGAGAGCAAGCTTATTCCCGGAGTTGGTCCATTTTCAACAATGAAAGCCATTGTAATTCCATATGGTAAATGTGCATCCATGTGACAATGAAACAACCATACACCTGCAAAAAAGTTTCAATTTTTCAACTCTATTCATCGATTTATATACATTCTATAATGTTACTAACCAGGATTATTAGCGATAAATCTGAGTACAACCCATCCACTAGGTGGTACACCAACAGTGTTCCTCATTTGCGGGTTAACTACATTAAGCTTTGATGGATCATGAATAGGATCATAGTTACCAAATCCATAACCCAACACATAGAAGTTAAAGCCATGAAGATGCATTGGATGACTCTCTGCAGTGAGTATTCCTGTGTTTTGCAAAACAACTTCAACTGTTGTATTGAATCTAAGTGTCTTAACACTCGTCTTTCTCTCCGGAAACATCATCTTGTAGTCAGAACTAGAACGGATTTCGAAATTCGCGTAATCGAACTTAACTGGTGGTTCCTCTGGAAAATCATTGGTGTAGACTCCACGAATGTTGTGAAAATAAGCTTCTTGCAAAGAGATTTTTTCAGGCATAACAAAAGTGTTGTTGTTAAGAGATCCTGCATACCTTTGACCATATGGTCCAATACACATAGTGTCAGGTGGACATGGGTCTAAACCAAGCCCCATTGTTATGAACATCTTCTCATCTACATAACGAGGTACTGGCTTCCAATGAGGTCCATTGACAAGGCTAGTAATGCTCGAAGAGAACTTATGAGCAGTAGGTACATCATGTACTGCTGGCATTAATGGCAATACGGGGGATGATGATGTGGCACTCTCGTAGACGATTAAGCCTCTGATGGGTTCAGGATCAGGAGCTGGTATTCCATAAGCACTAATGTAAGGCATGATTGACATGTAGTAGCTTCCTATGGTTTGGTCAGCAATGAGAAGTGCGTCAATGGTTTGTCCTGGAGTTACTATCATTACATCGGTTATGTAAGGTGTTGTGTAGACAGCATCTAATGCGACAATTGTGACGTTGTGTTTGGCTATTTTGAAGAAGAGGTGAGTGTTGAGAGCTGCGTTTATAATCCTTAGTAAGTATGTTTTTCCTTGTACCACCTTGAGCTTAAACATCTCTGTCAAAGCCAACAAAAACAAAGTATATGTATCAAGAAAGTGAGGATATTTATTAATTATTGATAGTTAAAGAGAGTATATTACTATTCTTAGAGCAAGGAAGTGAATCTCCAGCGAGGCCATTGATGAGATAAGCATCAGAAACTGGAGCTGGTCGTAAATTGAGTAGTCCAACATCTATGTCCCACCATTGTTCTTGCATAATCATATTTTCAAACAGATTAATCAACGATTAGAATGAAAACGATCTATTTCCCTACAAATCGGGAAACGAACTAAGAACATTCCAATGCTTATTTTCGCCATGCATAAACTAAACAAAGAATATCATATAGCACCAGATTTATTCCAAATTAACACCTCGTATTATATATCATTATAGCAAAGTCAAGTATTTAAATCTCTCTGGAATAAAAGTTTAAAATATATATATCTAAAATGATAGTTTAAGATTTAAAATCCCGCTAATTTTATAGTTTAAATCGGTTTAGTATAAGGTAGGATGATGAGTTTTAAGTCTATTATTCCGGAGGATATTGGTTTAAAAGTTTCATTTCTAGAAATTATAGATCTTTAACTTTGTTTTCGCATATACTCTCTCAGTTTCATAATATAAGTTGTTTTAGAGGTTTTTTTATACACGTTTCAAAATCTAAGTTGTTTTTCCAATAACCAAGACAAAAAGTAAAAATAAATTTAATTTTTCATATTTCTTTTCATTTTTATTTTCCATTAATCTATTTATCTTTCTATTATTTAATTAAAAGCTGAGATAAAATGATTAATTTTTTTAGAGAATACAAAAAGCAAAATTTTTCTTAATCTACCTTCATTCAAGCAAACAACTTATATTATGAAATGGAAGAAAGTAATAATACGATAACTTAGTTTGTGATGAATCTAGTGTTATATGAGTTCATTTAAACTTCAAAATGCTTACCGAAAACAAGAGGAACTTCTTTGTAGGGTTTAGGAAAAGGGTAAGGCCGGCCATATCTAGGACGGATAATGAGAGCTCCATGAAGAGTGGCTCGTAGATTAACAACATGTGCATGCCATAACAATGTACCTTCTTGTCCAGTGATATTGAATCTATACGTAAAGTTTTTACTTGGTTGAATCGGACATTGAGTTATCATATTTGCACCATCCATCCATGAACTCTTCAATTGAAAAACTCCATGCCTACACACATTAGCGTGAAATCAATATTTACCAGCACATAAATTAGATCGGCAAAGTCCGATACACAGTTCAAGTTCTTTCCAAATCTTTAAAAATATCATATAGAACAAACACAAATATCTGAAGGCAGAACGTTTTGCGATGTTTTTGTTGCCGTTGCAAAGCCATCTCAAATGGCCATTTGCGACGGCTTTGCTACAGTTTTTTTCCATCGTAAACCGCTTATTTTCTTATAGTGATTACCAATGGATGGTTATATTGTAAGTAGAGTTATTAATGACGTGAACCACAAGAGTATCGCCTTCTCTAACATGAATAGTTGGACCTGGAAGACTTCCATTGATTGTCGGAATCATTTGCTCCTTACATAACGGCTTCACGACGATATTTTTGACCTGTCATTAGATCTCATAGTATTTAGTCTCTCTTCATTTATTATTTTGTTTTATGGCTAAGTTATAAAATATAAGTAGCCCACTGTTTTCTTCTTGTCCATTTGGCATATATATATATATATAACATATAAATTATAATATAAACAATTTAATTAAGTCAGTTTTACGATGAATATATAAGTTAAAGTCAAACACAAAAAAAGAGAGAAAATTTTCACGTCTAGTACATCGTAATATAACAAAACACTTTATATAATATAGAGATTAATATATATTAAAACTTGGGAGAACACAATATATCGATCCACCAAATACGGTATTATAAAAATTACGCAATGTACCAATCATCTTCTCCGACTCCGACTCGATTCATAATCCAAAACTCATATCCTAAATTTATCTTTTTTTTTTTCTATTTTGTAGTAAGAAAGAATTGAATTCTATTGCCCAAAGATTTGTAAAAGTTTTTCAAAAACCTTTTAATTTGTCTCTCTTTATTTTGTAATTTTATCATTCACATATATTAGTTTTTCAAAACTGAAAAAAATGTAAAATATTAGTTTTTAAAATTTTAGTAATAAATAGATTAATTAAAGATCATCCGATTTGATACATTATTTATCATAAAATGTAATAAATTTGATATATTATCTATTTTACACATGAGACTTATATTTTTCTAAAAAAATTTCTGCATGAAACCCTAAAAAAACATAATACAATATCAGTAATATTATCAATAATTTCTGTCCAATATTATCAATAATATACATAGAATTCATAGAGGTTTTAAGAGAAAAACAAAAGAAGGAGAGAGAGGTATAAGAGAATGTACTTGGAAAATATATTCGATAATTGCTGCTGAAGCAATGGAAGAGACAAAATGAAGAACGAAGAAGGCTTGAATTGCGATATGATGATGAAGTCGAGACATTGTTGATATAATAAAAAACGTCGTCGTATTGCTAATTTGCCCTAGTTCGAGACTTATGACTTTATGAGAAACTCGTATGTGTATTTATAGAAAGAGCTAAGAAGAGGTAGAGACATGTCACAAAGATCTCAAGTTGGCGATACTTTTATAATAAAAAATAATAATCATAATTATATTGTTTTTTTTGTCATGATAATAAATGGTTAATCTTACAGACGAGTTGGCAAAGTATGTTTTTATTTTATCTTTAGGTTTTCAGAGAACGTTGAACTAGCACTTATATTCTCAAAAACTGTCTAACTCTCTTGTTATTGACTTATATACTTTTCCCCACTTGTTTAATAAACTTAAGTTGATAGAGAATGTTGAACGAACACTTAACTCTCTTGTTATTGACTCATGTGCTTTTCATCACAGTTTTGTCCATGTTCGACATATTATAACATATTTTTTTGTTTATGAATAAAGCTTTGGAAGAGTTCTTCCTCCCTCTTCCGACAAAAAAAAAACTAAACCTCAAATAAATAGATCTAACACTTTTCTCTATTGGAATAGATTGCAATTTACAAACAAAAACGTAAGACTTTTACTGTCAGATTTGTTTCCTCTTTAAGATTTGTATTATTTTATTTTAGAAATAATTATCTAAAATATCCTTTTTATATTTTAAACTACTAAAAATACCTTTTTTTAAAATTTTATAAAAAATATCATAAAACATGTTTCATATTTCAGAGAACACTTCTTTTAATGGTCAATTTTTTCCATGGTGGACAAAATCGGTCCACAGTATACATATTCAGTAAATTTTCGGTGGGCATACATTTACTGTCTATGATGAATATATATATGGTTTACTATGGACATAATATACAGTGATGTCCATAATGGATATTTATAATGTCTATCGTAAATAACGATATTGCATTTAAATGCCATGAAAAATTGATTTCTAAAATTTAAAATATAAAATGTGAATATTTGATAATATAAAAAAAAGTATTTTCCGAAACTAAAAATATAAAAGGACATATTGAATGATATTTCTTTTATTTTATACTTGGGATGTCGTGAAGTTCGATATAGCTCTTCACTGTTTCGTATGTGTAGTGGTCCAAACACATTTATGGCACTAAACGTAACCATGGAATTGCATAATTATTTAATTTCACAATTTTTAGAATTTAGTGGTTTGAATTAATTTGAATAAAATATACAATTAGTTTCTTGTGGATCCAATAGTTAATAAAGTAAAAAAAAATACAAGTAGTTATAAATAACAATTAGTTTCTCCAATCTTCTCTCTGATTTTAATTCCGTTTTTTTCAACTTGGTGAAGAGAACCTTAAACCAAATAGCTGATTTATTAGCAAAGAGGATTTTAATGGTTGTCTCAACAACTCTATCTCTTTCCTAAATTTAATTAAATGCATTTCATTGACAAAAAAATAACAAGCTAAGTATATTGATAAAAAAATAATAATGGATTACTTTAAATTAATTGTATACTAAATATATGTTGTTTATATGTATTTATATTTCAAATTTTGGATTTTTTTCACTATTTAGTGGTTTTTGTTATATATTATGTCACATTTAAAATTTTCATTAATTACCTGTAAGTTTGTGAGTTATATAGCCTTCTAAAAATAAAATTTCATATTATTTTTGATTATTTGTAGGAGATTATAGATTTTGCATGTTTTTTAATAAATAACACATTTTCTTGCAAATTTGTGGGTTATAACTTTCTAAGAACAAAATTTCATGTCATTTTTGATATTTTTATGATTTTATAGATTTTATATGTTTTGAAAAAATAAATCATTTTCTACAAATTTGTGAGTTATATCCTTCTAAAAATAACATTCTATGTCATTTCTCATATTTCTAGGAATTTTTGAATTTTACATGTTTTGGAAATTTAACTCATTTCTCTATTAATTTGTGAGTTATAGCCTTCTAAAAATAATACTTCACATAATTTTTAATTACATGAAGAAGATTATAGATTTTGCATGTTTTTACTAAATAAATTATTTTCTTGCAAATTCATGGGTTATAACCTTCTAAAAATAATATATCATGTCTTCTTTGACATTTTTATGATTTTATGAATTTTACGTTAAGTGTCATTTTTGGTATTTCTAGGAATTTTGGGATTTCACATGATTTGAAAAATAACTCATTTTCCTGTAAATTGTGAGTTATAGCCTTCTAAAAATAATATTTCACATCATTTTTGATTACTTGTAGGAGATTATAGATTTTGCATGTTTTTTCTAAATAATACATTTTCTTGCAAATTCGTGGGTTATAACCTTCTAAAAATAATATTTCATGTCATTTTTGATATTTCTAGGAATTTTTAGATTTCACATGTTTTAGAAAAATAACTCATTTTCCTGAAAATTCGTGAGTTATATAGCCTTCTAAAAATAACATTTCACATCATTTTTGATTACTTGTAGGAAATTATAGATTTTGCATGCTTTTTTAAAAATAACACATTTTCTTAAAAATTCGTGGGTTATATAACCTTCTAAAAATAATATTTCATGTCATTTTTGATATTTTTATGATTTTATAGATTTTATATGTTTTGAAAAAATAACTTATTTTCTACAAATTTGTGAGTTGTAACCTTCTAAAAATAACATTTCATGACATTTTTGATATTTCTTGGAATTTTTGGATTTCACATGTTTTGGAAAAATAACTCATTTTCCTGTAAATCTGTGAGTTATAGCCTTCTAAAAATAATATTTCACATCATTCTTGATTACTTGTAGAAGATTATAGATTTTATATGTTTTTTCTAAATATAATATATTTTTCACATCATTTTTGATTACTTGGAGGAGATTATAGATTTTGCATGTTTTACTAAATAACACATTTTTTTGCAAATTCGTGGGTTATAACCTTTTAAAAATAATACTTTATATCATTTTTGATATTTTTATGATTTTATAGGTTTCAAATGTTTCAGAAAAATAACTCATTTTTTTACAAATTTTGTAAGTTATAGCCTTTTCAAAATAACATTTCAAGTCATTTTTGATATTTCTATGAATTTTTGGATTTCACATATTTTGGAAAAATAACTCATTTTCCTGTAAATTTGTTAGTTATATTCTTCTAAAAATAATACTTCACATATTTTTTGATTACTTGTAGGAGATTATAGATTTTGCTTGTTTTTACTAAATAATACATTTTTTTGCAAATTCGTGAGTTATAACCTTCTATGAAAATAATATTTCACGTAATTTTTGATATTTTATGGTTTTATAGATTTCACATGTTTTGGTAAAATGACTCAATTTTCTACAAATTTGTGAGTTATAGCCTTCTAAAAATAACATTTCATGTCATTTTTGATATATCTGGGAATTTTTTGATTTCACATGTTTTGGAAAAATAACTCATTTTCCTATAAATTTGTAAGTTATACCCTTTTAAAAATAAAATTTCACATCTTTTTTATTACTTGTAGAACATTATAGATTTTGCACGTTTTTACTAAATTACACATTTTCTTGTAAATTTGTGGCTTATAACCTTCTAAAAATAATATATTATGTCATTTTTGATATTTTTATGATTTTATAGATTTTATATGTTTTGAAAAAATAACTCATTTTCTACAACTTTATGGGTTATAACCTTCTAAAAATAACATTTCATGTCATTTCTAATATTTCTAGGAATTTTTGAATTTCACATGTTTTGGAAAATTAACTCATTTCTCTGTTAATTTGTGAGTTATAGCCTTCTAAAAATAACACTTCACATCATTTTTGATTACTTAAAGGAGGTTATAGATTTTGCATGTTTTTGTTAAATAAATCATTTCCTTGCAAATTCGTGGGTTATAACCTTCTAAAAATAATATTTTATGTCTTTTGTAATATTTTTATAATTTTATGGATTTCACATGTTTTGGAAACATAACTCATTTTTTTTGTAAATTTGTGAGTTATACCCTTCTAAAAGTAACATTCCATTTTTTTTATATTTCTAGAAATTTTGGAATTTCACATGTTTTGGAAAAATAACTCATTTTTCTATAAATTTGTGAGTTATAGCATTCTAAAAATAAAATTTCATGTCATTTTTGATATTTCTAGAATTTTTTTGGATTTCACATGTTTTAGAAAATAACTCATTTTCCTGTAAATTTGTAAGCTATACCTTGAAAAAATAACACTTCACATCATTTTTGATTACTTCTAAGAGATTATAGAATTTGAATGGTTTTACTAAATAACATATTTTCTGGTAAATTCGTGGGTTATAACCTTCTAAAAATAATATTTCATGTCATTTTTGATATTTTTATGATTTTATAGATTTCAAATGTTTTGGAAAAGAACTCTGTTTTCTACAAAATTTGTGAGTTATAGCCTTCTAAAAAATAAAACTTCATGTCATTTTTGATATATCTAGGAATTTTTGGATTTCACATGTTTTGGAAAAATAATTCATTTTCCTGTAATTTGTGAGTTATAGTGTTCTAAAAATAAAATTTCATGTAATTTTTAATATTTTTATTATTTTATAGATTTCACATGTTTTGGAAAAGAACTCTGTTTTCTACAAAATTTGTGAGTTATAGCCTTCTAAAAATAAAATTTCATGTCATTTTTTATATATGTATAAATTTTTGGATTTCACATGTTTTGCAAAAATAACACATTTTCGTGTAATTTGTGAGTTATACCCTTCTAAAAATATTATTTCACATCATTTTTGATTACTTATAGGAGATTAATGATTTTGCATGTTTTTAATAAATAACACCTTTTCTTGCAAATTCGGGGGTTATAACCTTTTAAGAATAATATTTCATGTCATTTTTGATATTTTTATGATTTTATAGATTTCATATGTTTTGCAAAAATAAATTATTTTCTACAGATTTGTGAGTTATAGCCTTATAAAAATAAGATTTCATGTCATTTCTAATATTTCTAGGAATTTTTGAATTTCACAAGTTTTGGGAAATTAACTCATTTCTTTATAAATTTGTGAGTTATAGCTTTCTAAAAATAACACTTCACATCATTTTTGATTACTTGAAGGAGATTATAGATTTTGCATTGTTTTACTAAATAAATCGTTTTCTTGCAAATTTGTGGATTATAACCTTCTTAAAATAATATTTTATGTCTTTTTTGTTATTTCTATGATTTTATGAATTTCAGATATTTTGGAAAAATAACTCATGTTTTTACATATTTGTGAGTTATAACCTTCTAAAAATATCATTTAGTGTCATTTTTGGTTGTTCAAGGAATTTTTAGATTTCACATGATTTGGAAAAATAACTCATTTTCCTGTATATCTGTGAGTTATAGCCTTCTAAAAATAATATTTCACATCATTTTTGATTACTTGTAGGAGGTTACAGATTTTGCATATTTTTCTAAATAATATATTTTCTTGCAAATTCGTGGGTTATAACCTTTTAAAAATAATATTTCATGTCATTTTTGATATTTTATGATTTTATAGATTTTAGATTTTTTGGAAAAAGAACTCATAATTCTACAAATTTGTGAGATATAGCCTTCTAAAAATAACATTTCATGTCATTTTTGATATTTTTAGAAATTTTTGGATGTCACATGTTTTGAAAAATAACTAATTTTCCTGTAAATTTGTGAGTTATATTGCATTCTAAAAATAATATTTCACATCATTTTTGATTACTTGTAGAAAATTATAGATTGCATGCTTTTTAAAAACTAACACATTTTCTTGTAAATTCGTGGGTTAAAACCATCTAAGAATAATACTTCATGACATTTTTGATATTTTTATGATTTTATAGATTTCATATGTTAAGTAACTCATTTTCTACAAATTTGTGAGTTATAACCTTCTAAAAATAACATTCCATGTTATTTCTGATATTTCTAGGAATTTTTGAATTTCACATGTTTTGGAAAATTAACTCATTTCTCTGTAAATTTGTGATTATAACTTTCTAAAAATAGCGCTTCACATCATTTTTGATTACTTAAAGAAGATTATAGATTTTGCATGTTTTTATTAAATAAATCATTTTCTTGCAAATGTATAACCTTTTAAAAATAATAATTCATGTCTTTTTTGATATTTTTATGATTTTATGGATTTCAAATGTTTTGGAAACATAATTCATATTTTGCAAATTTGTGAGTTATAGCCTTCTAAAAATAATGATTTATGTTATTTTTGATATTTCTAGGAATTTTTGAATTTTACATGTTTTGGAATAATAACTTATTTTCCTATAAATTTGTGATTTATAGCCTTCAAAAATAAGACTTCACATCATTATTCATTAACTATTTTATTTTTTCCAAAAAAATATGTTTTATCACAAATTCCAAAATGATTTAACCAATCACATATTAATCTGCAAATTTTAAAAGTCAAAAATACTAAAACTACAATAAATATTGCATAGATTTCTTAAAACATCAATTAAAACAAAACAATGTTTTTTTCTAAAACATCAAGTAAAACTAAACGGAGGGAGTAACACATTTTCTTGCAAATTCGTGAGTTATAACCTTCTGAAAAATAATATTTTATGTCATTATTAATATTTTTATGATCTTATAGATTTCACATGTTTTGGAAAATAACTCATTATTCTACACATTTTTGAGTTATAGGCTTCGAAAAATAACATTTTATGTCATTTTTGATATTTCTAGGAATTTCTGGATTTCACATGTTTTGAAAAATATCTCATTTTCCTGTAAATTTGTGAGTTATATAGACTTCTAAAAATAACATTTCACATAAATTTTGATTATTGTAGGAGATTATAGATTTTGCATGCTTTTTAATAAATAATACATTTTCTTGCAAATTCGTGGGTTATATAACCTTCTAAGAATAATATTTCTTGTCATTTTTCATATTTTTATGATTTTATAGATTTCATATGTTTTGCAAAAAAAACTCATTTTCTACAAATTTCTGAGTTATAACCTTCTAAAAATAACATTTTATGTCATTTCTGATATTTCTAGGAATTTTTGAATTTCACATGTTTTGGAAAATTAACTCATTTCTTTATAAATTTGTGAGTTATACCTTTCTAAAAATTAACACTTCACATTATTTTTGATTACTTAAAGAAGATAATAGATATTGCATGTTTTTACTAAATAAATCATTTTCTTGCAAATTCATGGGTTATCACTTTCTAAAAATAATACTTCATTTTTAATATTTTTATGATTTTATTATTTCACATGTTTTGGAAACATAATTCATTTTTCTGCAAATATGTGAGTTATAGCCTTCTAAAATTAATATTTCATTTTATTTTTGACATTTCTAGAAATTTTTGAATTTCACATGTTTTAGAATAATAACTCATTTTCCTATAAATTTGTGAGTTATAACCTTCTGAAAAATAATATTTCATGTCATCATTAATATTTTTATGATCTTATAGATTTTACATGTTTTGGAAAATAACTCACTATTCTAAAAATTTGTGTAGCCTTCTAAAAATAACATTTCATGTCATTTTTGATATTTCTAGGAATTTTTGGATTTCACATGTTTTGGAAAAATATTTCATTTTCTAGTAAATTTGTGAGTTATATAGCCTTCTACAAATAACACTTCACATCATTTTTGATTTCTTGTAGGAGATTATAGATTTTGTATGTTTTTACTAAATAATACATTTTCTTGCAAATTTGTGGGGTTTATAACCTTCTAAAAATGAAATTTCATGTCATTTTTGATATTTTTATTATTTTATAGATTTCACATGTTTTGAAAAAATAACTCATTTTTCTACAAATTTGTGAGTTATAACCTTCTAAAATCAACATTTCATGTCATTTTTGATATTTCTATGAATTTTTGGATTTCTTATGTTTTGGAAAAATAACTCATTTTCCTATAAATCTGTGAGTTATAGCCTTTTAAAAATAATATTTCACATCATTTTTGATTAATTGTAGGAGATAATAGATTTTGTATGTTTTTTCTAAATATAATACATTTTCTCGCAAATTTGTGGGTTATAACCTTCTAAAAATAATCTTTCTTGTCATTTTTGATATTTTTATGATTTTATAGATTTCACATGTTTTTGAAAAATAACTCATTTTTCTACAAATTTGTGAGTCATAGACATCGAGAAATAACATTTCATGTCATTTTGTAAGTTATACCCTTCAAAAATTAATATTTCACATAATTTTTTATTACTTGTAGTAGATTATAGATTTTGCATGTTTTTACTAAATAACACATTTTTTTCAAATTGTGGGTTATAACCTTCTAAAAAATAATCTTTCTTGTCATTTTTGATATTTTTATGATTTTATAGATTTCACATGTTTTTGAAAAATAACTCATTTTTCTACAAATTTGTGAGTCATAGACATCGAGAAATAACATTTCATGTCATTTTGTAAGTTATACCCTTCAAAAATTAATATTTCACATAATTTTTTATTACTTGTAGTAGATTATAGATTTTGCATGTTTTTACTAAATAACACATTTTTTTCAAATTGTGGGTTATAACCTTCTAAAAAATAATATTTCATGTCATTTTTGATATTTTTATGATTTTATAGATTTCACATATTTTGGAAAATTAACTCATTTTTCTACAAATCTGTGAGTTATATAGCCTTCTAAAAAAAGCATTTCATGTCATTTTTGAAATTTCTTGGAATTTTTGGATTTCACATGTTTTGGAAAAGTAACTTATTTTCCAGTAAATTTATGAAGAAAACACTTCACATCATTTTTATTAATTGTGGGCTATAAATTAACTCATTTTTCTATAATTTGTGAGTTATAGCCTTCTAAAAATAAAATATCACATCATTATGATCACTTGTAAGAGATTATAGATTTTGCATGTTTTTACTAAATAACACATTTTCTTGCAAATTCGTGGGTTATAACCTTCTAAAAAATAATATTTCATGTCATTTTTGATATTTTTATGATTTTATAGATTTCACATATTTTGGAAAATTAACTCATTTTTCTACAAATCTGTGAGTTATATAGCCTTCTAAAAAAAGCATTTCATGTCATTTTTGAAATTTCTTGGAATTTTTGGATTTCACATGTTTTGGAAAAGTAACTTATTTTCCAGTAAATTTATGAAGAAAACACTTCACATCATTTTTATTAATTGTGGGCTATAAATTAACTCATTTTTCTATAATTTGTGAGTTATAGCCTTCTAAAAATAAAATATCACATCATTATGATCACTTGTAAGAGATTATAGATTTTGCATGTTTTTACTAAATAACACATTTTCTTGCAAATTCGTGGGTTATAACCATCTAAAAAATAATATTTCATGTCATTTTTGATATTTTTATGATTTTATAGATTTCACATATTTTGGAAAATTAACTCATTTTTCTACAAATCTGTGAGTTATATAGCCTTCTAAAAAAAGCATTTCATGTCATTTTTGAAATTTCTTGGAATTTTTGGATTTCACATGTTTTGGAAAAGTAACTTATTTTCCAGTAAATTTATGAAGAAAACACTTCACATCATTTTTATTAATTGTGGGCTATAAATTAACTCATTTTTCTATAATTTGTGAGTTATAGCCTTCTAAAAATAAAATATCACATCATTATGATCACTTGTAAGAGATTATAGATTTTGCATGTTTTTACTAAATAACACATTTTCTTGCAAATTCGTGGGTTATAACCATCTAAGAAATAATATTTCATGTCATTTTTGATATTTTTATGATTTTATAGATTTCAATTGTTTTGAATAAAAAAAACTTACTTTTCTATAAATTTGTGAGTTATAGCATTCTAAAAATAGCATTTCATGTCATTTTTCATATTTTAGGAATTTTTGGATTTCACATGTTTTGAAAAAGAAATCATTTTCCTATAAATTTCACATGTCATTTTTCTTGCAAAAATGTCATTTTTGATATTTTTATTGTTTTATAGATTTCACAAGTTTTGGAAAAATAACTTATTTTCCTGCAAATTTGTGAGTTATAACCTTCTAAAAATAACATTTCATGTCATTTTTGATATTTCTAGGAATTTTTGAATTTCACATGTTTTTGGGAAAATAACTCATTTTCCTATAAATTTGAGAGTTATAGCCTTTTCAAAATAACACTTCACGTCATTTTTTATTATTTGTAGGAAATTATAGATTTTGAATATTTTTAGTAGATAACACATTTTCTTGCAAATTCGTGGGTTATATAACCTTCTAAAAATAATATTTCATGTCATTTTTATATTTTTATGATTTTATAGATTTAACATGTTTTGGAGAAAGAACTCATTATTCTACAAAGTTGTAAGTTATAGCCTTTTAAAAACAACATTTCATGTCATTTTTAATATTTCTAGGAATTTTTGGATTTCACATGTTTTGGGAAAATAACTCATTTTCCTGTAAAACTGTGAGTTATAGCCTTATAAAAATAACATTTCACATCATTTTTGATAATTTATAAGAGTTTATAGAATTTGCATGTTTTTTCCAAAAAATATATTTTCTTGCAAATTTGTGGGTTAGAATCTTCTAAAAAATAATATTTTATGTCATTTTTTGATATTTTTATGATTTTATAGAATTCATATGTTTTGCAAAAATAACTCATTTTATACAAATTTATGAATTATAACCTTCTAAAAATAACATTTCATGTCATTTGTTATATTTCTAGGAATTTTTGAATTTCACATGTTGTGGAAAAGAACTCATTTTCCTTAAATCTGTAAGTATAGCCTTCTAAAAATAATATTTCACATCATTTTGGATTACTTTTACGAGATTATAGATTTTGCATGTTTTTCTAAATAATACATTTTCTTGCAAATTCGTTGGTTATAACCTTCTAAAAAATATTTTATGTCATTTTTGATATTTTTATGATTTTATAAATTTTACATGTTTTGAAAAAAGAACTCATTATTCTACAAATTTATTAGTTATAGCCTTTTAAAAATAACATTTCATGTCATTTTTGATATTTCTAGGATTTTTGGATTTCACATATTTTGGAAAAATAACTCATTTTCCTGTAAAACTGTGAGTTATAGCCTTATAAAAATAACATTTCACATCATTTTTGATAACTTGTAAGAGATTATAGAATTTGCATGTTTTTTCCGAAAAATACATTTTCTTGCAAATCTGTGATTTATAGCCTTCTAAAAATAATATTTCATGTCATTTTTTGATATTTTTATGATTTTATAGATTCCATATGTTTTGCAAAAATAACTCATTTTTTACAAATTTGTGAGTTATAGCCTTCTAAAAATAACATTTCATGTCATTTTTGATAATTCTACGAATTTTTGAATTTCACATGTTTTGGAAAATTAACTCATTTCTCTGCAAATTTGTGAGTTATACCCTTCTAAAAATATCAATTTACATCATTCTTGATTATATAAACAAGATTATAGATTTTGCATGTTTTTACTAAATAAATCATTTTCTTGCAAATTCGTGAGTTATATAACCTTCTAAAAAATAATATTTCACGTCATTTTTGATATTTTTATTATTTTATAGATTTCATATTTTGGAAAAATAACTCATTTTTCTACAAATTTGTGAGTTATAATCTTCTAAAATAACATTTCATGTCATTTTTGATATTTCTAGGAATTTTTGGATTTCACATGTTTTGGAAAAATATCTCATTTTCATGTAAATCTGTGATTTATAGCCTTCTAAAAATAATATTTCATGTCATTTTTGATATTTTTATTATTTTATAGATTTCACATGTTTTGGAAAAATAACTCATTTTCTACAAATTAGTGAGTTATATAACCTTCTAAAAATAACATTTCATGTCATTTTTGATAATTCTATGAATTTTTGAATTTCACATGTTTTGGAAAATTAACTCATTTCTCTGCAAATTTGTGAGTTATACCCTTCTAAAAATATCAATTTACATCATTCTTGATTATNGATTACTTAAACAAGATTATAGATTTTGCATGTTTTTACTAAATAAATCATTTTCTTGCAAATTCGTGAGTTATATAACCTTCTAAAAAATAATATTTCACGTCATTTTTGATATTTTTATTATTTTATAGATTTTATATTTTGGAAAAATAACTCATTTTTCTACAAATTTGTGAGTTATAATCTTCTAAAATAACATTTCATGTCATTTTTGATATTTATAGGAATTTTTGGATTTCACATGTTTTGGAAAAATATCTCATTTTCATGTA
>OVBA01003059.1:0-30177 GCA_900406435.1 Lepidium aucheri | reverse complement strand
TATATATATATATATATATATATATATATATCAAAAATATACATCATTCATCAATATGACATATCAAAATTAAAGTCGTGGTTTTAGTTTTTATCAAAAATAAAGTCGTGGTTTTAGTCTTGGTATCCCCATCAACCGTTGGATCATATTATCTATGTTCTTTTCTTTAGCCGCGCAAGGCTTTGGCATGGCAACTGCAGGTGATGTCTATATTCCCTGCGAGAACGAAAGCTCGGGAATGAGTGATGGTGCTTGGTATGCCTTTTTTGGCTCAGTAGCTTTCTCTTTATCTTTATGTGCCATGCAACTAGGGTTCCAAAAGGTCATACCGAACACAAAGAGTCGAGTTTCTGCGGTGATGCTTATGCAAACCTATGCTTCTTTGATTGCAACATTGATATGTTTGGTTGGGTTATCATAAGTGGTGAACTCAAAGATGTCAAGGAAGATATGGAGACGTTTATGGGGAAGTCACACTACAAGAAAATACACTCTAAATCCACGGCCAATCCCGTCGGTTGTCGTCGGTTTTGCGGCCAAACCGACGGCAACCGACGGGAAACCGGGGTCAAGTTAACTTCGTCGGAAAATGGTCTTCCCGTAGGTTTCCATCAGACAAACCGACGGAAACCGAGCGGAAAATATCGTCGGCTATCCGTCGGTTCAATCCCGTCGATTCCGGTGGGAAACCTACGGAAACCGATGACCAGCATTTAAAATTTTAAAAAAATATACAGTCGGTTTCCGTAGGTTCCTAAACCGGTGGAAACCTACGGAAATTATATTCCGTAGGTTTCCATCGGTTTTGAAACATACGGAAACCGATGGCCAGCATTTAAAATTAAAAAAAAATATACAGTCGGTTTCCGTAGGTTCCTAAATCGATGGAAACCTATGGAAATTATATTCCGTAGGTTTCCATCGGTTATGTAACCTACGGAAACCGACCGCAATTTTTTTTTTAAAAAAAGCTACCCATCGGTTTCCGTCGGTTACATAACCGATGGAAACCTACAGAAATTAAATTCTGTAGGTTTCATCGGTTAAGGAACCTACGGAAACCGACCGTATATTTTTTTTTAATTTTAAATGTTGGCCATCAATTTCCGTAGGTTTCAAAACCGATGGAAACCTACGGAAATTATATTCCGTAGGTGTCCATCGGTTCTGAAACCTACGGAAATTGATGGTTTTTTTAATATTATTTTAATCATGTTCGTCGATTTTCATAGGTTAGAAACCAACCGAAATCTACGGAAAATGGACTTCCGTCGGTTTCCATCAGTTTTGTCCACCTACGAAAACCGACGATTTTCCAAACCGAGGAAAATCTACGGTTTTCAAATTTTAGGTCGATTTCTATCACCTTCCGTGGGTTTTAATAACCGACAGAAAAAATCGTAGGTTTTCCGTCGGGTTGGATTATATTTTCTTGTAGTGTCAGTTTATTTTGAGTCTTACCGGACAAAATTAAAGACCATGTGCTGATAAAACAAAATCATCTTTACCATAGTGGTAAAACATTTTGGACCCTAAATTTTGGTAAAAGAAAATTAAAACAATAATATAGTATGAGATAAAAAAATATTTGTTATAAGAGAACAATAGTATGATGTGAGAAGAAATTCATTTTTTTTAAATATGATATGTGTCTTAAAAAAAATTAATTTTTTTTTTAAAAAAAGATTAATGATATCTATATAATGGACCTTCCATTTTTTGGGTCTTGTGACAGATCCCATCTCATACGTACTTATCCACGGTCCTGGTGGCAAGTAACGTTTTAAGGGTTTGTGGGGCTTGTGTGTTTGGTTTCTTGTGTTTTCTCTAATGTTGTTAGCTTTTGCACAACGCCTCTCGTTGGAATAACGTTTATATTTATGGATTATGACATTAGTAAATGTTTTACAGGAGCAGCTTTCTTAGCTGGGATCCTTGGGTTTGGATTTTATGTATATTTCTTGTATAAGTCTACTAAGAAACAGGAAATAGGAAGCCAAAGCGAGGCAGAGAGAATATGTACGTAATTTTGTAATTTGTGTTTTTGTATTGTACAGTTCATGTTAATTAATACTGTTACTTAATTAGTATAATGTTTGTCCATTTTAGTTATATTTTTATGTGAATTTTGATGGTTTTGTCGCATGTTAGCGTTTGTTTATACCATTTATTTGGTGACTAGAGATTTCATATCATCCAAATATAACACAGTCGACTATTCTAGAAACAGTATTACAAGTTTTGAACGGGATATTAAATCTTAACTTTTATAGAAGATTTATATGTCAAAACTTAGGCATGTCATCTATCTATCCGACCACCACCATTGGATCACAATTGGCCAGCCTATTAGCTAAGTTTCTACATAATATAGATAATGAAACTCAATTCCTGGATGTTTAAATGCGTCTGCTTTTAATGAATTTATCACCTGCCACTTGACCAAAGACCATACCGATAGATTAGATTGTAAATAATGTTGTAAGTAAAGATTAACATTAAAATAAAATAAAAATAATTCTTCAAACATGATAGTGCTTCTTATATATCTTTTAATAACATATAGTCTATCATGTGCGCTGCGTAATCTGCGTTGAAATGCTCTTCCACTTGGGAATAGCTCATCATCATATTAGCTGTCAAATTTGACTTATATCTTTCTTAATCTTTGCTTATTTGACTGTATAATCAATTATCCAAATCACTAATATATATGATACAAAGTCGTAGTTACGTTTTTGTCCAAATTTGGCATAGTTCATTCTTTACAAAATACAACAAACTCCATGGGATTTAGCGAGTCTCCAGATAGAATAACACAAGGTATGAACAATATTGATCATGTAACCGTTTTGTTCCTGTAAACTAAATTTACATAAGACTTATGTTCGTGTTTGTTTGTTAATGAAGAAGAGGAAGCTAATATTGGAGATGAGAGTCAACGAAGAGAACTGAATTCAACACCTGATCTTGATCGGTCACAAACTCTCAATACACGTAACTGGTGGATTTGTATCTTTGTCTGCTCTGGTTTGGTCGTAACAGGACTTGTCTTCTCCAAACTTCTTCTAAACTTCTACTACATTCAAACAGGAAGAGATGTTTGTGATGACCCAAAACAGTTTAAAGGCACATGGCTTCTCTCTATAGTTCAAAACGCTGCGTTTCCAGCTACAGCCTTCATTTTTGTATTATGGCGTTTTTCATTCTCCACACATAGAGAAACTCAATCTTCTTCGTTTTCCTCATTTGGAAAACTCTTTCTTCTTTACATCTCTCTTGGTGTTCTCTTTGCTGCTTATAGCCAACTCTATGCTATTGGGAGAACGCAATCTATTTTCTTCTTTTTGATCATTACAACACAAGTGATCTTCACTTCCATATTCACAGCATTTATCAACAAACATAAATTCAACCCTTGGATCATAATATCCATCGTTCTTTCTGGAGTTGCAACAGGAATTGCATCTGCTGATGATGCCTATATTCCTTGTGAAGGTGAAGGTGGGAAAATGAGTGATGGTGCCTGGTGTGCCTTCTTTGGCACGGTAGCTTTCTCTTTATCTCTGTGTATTATGCAATTAGGGTTCGAAAAGGTCATACCAAGCACAAAGAGTAGAGTTTCTGCAGTGATGCTGATGCAGACCAATGCGTCTATGATTGCAGCGTTGATATGTTTGGTTGGATTATTCATAAGTGGTGAACATAAAGATATCAAGGAAGATTTCGAGACGTTTAAGAAGGGGAAACCACTTTACGTTTTGAGTTTGATCGGATTATCACTTGCTTCGCAAGTAATGTCCCTAGGGATTGTGGGTCTTGTGTGTTTGGTTTCTTCTCTTTTCTCTAACGTTGTTAGCTTCTGCGCAATGCCTTTACCAAACATATTTGTTTTGTTGGCGTTTGGGGTTATAAAAGACGAAATTGGATGGGTTAAGGGAGGAGCTTTGTTAGCTGGGATCCTTGGGTTTGCATCTTATGCATATTCCTTGTACAAGGCTACAAAGAAAAGGGACATAACAAGCCAAACTGAAACAGTGAGAGTTTGAGTCATGATGCTATGTACTGTTGTCCATTTCGCTGATGTGTTAAATGTTGGCAGATAAGCACAATTGAAAATTCTGTATAATGAAGTTGGTTGAAAAAGCAGATTCTTCGATAAATTTTTACCAATAATCTCCACAAGAACAGCTACCATCTCTAAAATGATGAAACCTCTTGTTATCTCTTACAATGATCTCTCTATCTTCAATACTCGATAATACCTTTATGAAGTTGTGGCAATCTCCACATATCCTCAAATTCTTCATCACTCTTATCGTCGTCCCAGGAGCCGTGTTTATAAGCCCGAAAGCGATAGCTAACCGTTCACTGTGATGCATTAAGGCTTTCTCTTTAGTTTCTTCATCGATATCGTGAAGAACATATTTTGTATCTGGTACATAGCCTGCGTCTCTCACTTCTTTTCCCAACGATTTCAGCTTTACGTAGGCCTTGTTTCTATCTGCAATAGCTTTCTTCTCACCTGTAATCTCATGCTTATCTTTTCCAACCTTTCTCAAATGACTAGAAGGTGAGATATGTCGTAAAGTAGTATCTTTTTGTAGCCTGTTTCTAAATACTGAACCTCGTTTGGTCTTGTTGTCCTCTTCTATGGTGTGAGATATTCCTCCTGCTGTTACTCTGCTACCATTCCAAGCATCTGAGTTTCTTTCAGCCATTTTAATGTAGATTGTTTGAGCAGTTTCCTTGATCTGGGTATCAACTCCCCCATTCTGCTTAAGATCAGAGACTGTTCTTTTCTTGGGTTCGACAAAGCTTTGAACTTCACCCTCACCTGCAATTCCCTTTGCTCTGGAGGAGATTCGTTGAACTCGGATTGCTTTGGGGACAGGGAAGGAGCAGAAACTCATGGAGAAAGCAGCCTCCAATGCCATCCCAAAGCAGATAAGGTTTCTTTGGAGGGAAATTTAGAGTGTAGAGAGAGAAATAGTGAGACAAATCTTTCCCACAAATATCTATAAGAAGAAGACAACATCACAAACAGCCAAATAAAACCTCTGCTTTTAGCTAGACCAGGGTCCAGTTCTGTAGACAGCAACAACCAATCCACCAAAAATTCCTGCATAACCACAATTGCGCAAATCACTAATTAGCTCATCCAAAACTTCAAAATACGAATAAAAGAACATTCATAGAGAATGCAAAGATTTTTGTACCAATGACACACTCCTTTATCATTCCAGTTAAATAATTGTTTTCTTTTCTAACTGAAGCTGGAAAACTTCAGAAAATTCTTTCAGTAACGACTCATGTGCTATATCTATCAACTGCAAATCGTTGAGCTTATTATAACACATATCTGCCTTTACATGTTCTCCGTCCTCAATCAAACCCTTTATGCTCCCAACCCGGCGGTTTCTTATCCCACAGGGAACTATCCAGTTGAAAGGTGTTAAATCTGTTGTTACATTAAGAGCTAGACCATGAAATGTTATCCATTTCGACACACGGATACCTATAGCCGCCACTTTTTGGTTTCCTATATAAACCAAAACAAGAAAATGTATTAGCTCGTTGTCAAAAATCAGACCATATCACAGTAAGAAGTAAAACTAAAGTGGAGATTGTAGACATACCGACCCAGACTCCAGTTAAACCATCAATACGTGAAGCTTTGATGGAGAAAGCAGTGGAAAGAACACGAATGACTATCTCCTCTAACTTTCTTAGGTACCAATGAAGATCCATCTGGTGATTACGGAGATTGATTATAGGATACATAACTAGCTACATTTCAAACAATCACATTTACTGACAGTCATTAGCTCAATCTTGATGAACTTCATAAGAAACCAAATGAAATTCGATGTGTTTTACCTGACCAGGGCCATGGTAAGTGACTTCACCACCACGTTCAGTTCGATGGACATCAAAAGGAGCATTCTTTATATCGAAATTTAGATAATCCTCTGAACTTGCAGTTCCCATTGTGTAAACTGGTGGATGCTGTAATAAAATCACTGTATCTGGATACTCTTGATTTCTATCAATCATGGTTTTTTTCTCATTGACAATGCTTCTTTGCCATGACCAAGCTTTCTCGTATGGAACCAATTGATCGTAGAGGTCAAAACACTCGCACCTGCAAATATAGTATATGTTAAGCATTGAGATGGGCCAATGCACGTAACGTGTTCGATAAAATTCCTGAATAAAAAAGACTTTACTTTCTTGGGGTTTTATGATGCGCTGAGTTCACCATTCTGACGGATGTAGATACTCTGCTTCTATTGGCGTCACTAAAATGGTGATGATGAAGCTTTGGATTGGCAACAGAGCTTGTGGCAATGGAAAAATTCATGTCTTTCGTGATAAATTATCAAGCTTTAGGCTTAGAATTTTGAAGAAGCAGAAGAATTATTGTCTATGGAGATAAATTTCCCAGTTGGTCGAGTTTTAGCGGAGACACCAATGAAACTATGAGGTTAGTTTGGAAATATTAAGACATCTGAAGGGCTATTTTGGTCTTTTTCAAGTACGTAATTTGCCCTAGTTTCAGGTTTTGCTATATATAACTTAATCACTGTGATTATGTTCACAAACGTCTTCTTCCAATGGTTTTGTTTTCTTCCTAGCTTACAGATTCTGTTTTCAGGTTGGTTTTTCCAATGTCTTTTACAAGTCTCTGGGAAAACAAATTGTGGCAGTGACGAAGGAAAAAATGACCTTTTATCACATGACTTGAGATTATTATTAATCTCGTGATTACTTTCAAGCACTTCTGAGCCATTTATTAGTCTTACTCTTCTTTGTTAGTTTTCTGAATTGGTTTTGTTTTGTAAAAAACATAAAAAGATCGAATTTTTTTGAAGGGTTTTCTTCAACTGAAGTCTATTATATGTGTTGAATGTTGAAGAGAAAAAGGCAGTGATGACTCGGAAATTTCAAGCTCAACAGACCGGAATTAGGCATTTCTTCCTTTTATTGGAGATTTGTTTCTGTGTCGATAATCCCGCTGAACTGAGCCTTTTCTCTTCCATTAATCCTCTTTTACATTCTGGTTCTGTTATTACCATGTTTTTCTCCAGAATTTGAGAAAGTTTAGATATTGATGATGAGGATCACGATGAGGAGATACAGCTCCCTCTTCTGATATTTAGCTGAAGAGATTTGCTGGCAGAATCGAACCTAATATCACTAGCCACTACTGAGTGATCTCATCATTCTCTTAAATCTATGTTGAAAGTTTTTAAGTCTTTTGATTCAGATCAGTTTGGAAAAATGCAATTACGTGGTGATAACAATGAAAGCATAACTAATCTAATCCAACTCTTCAATCTGAGAGGTACTTGGCAAGTGAAAGTTATAGTTTAGGCTTCTGAATTAATCAAATAAGTGAAAGAAACCTTTAATTAGTTTAGTAGGTAATGTGGACAAATTATTGGAACTAGAAGAACAGTTATAAACTAGCAAAATCTATGAACATCAAGACAAAAACCTGTGATTTTACTATCAAATCAAGTTTCTGTGGCATAAGTGAACATTTTGTGACCTTTTTGTTACGTATATGTTTGGCTTTTGGCAAGTCATTTGCTTTGATTTTCAATGTAACCAAAAAAATGGCATATAGCTTTCCAGTAGCAGAGAGAAAGCTTAACGATGTCCTTGAGCTCTAAAAATTAAAAGGAGAAAATGGATGAACTTGAACATATTTCTTAGTTAGTGAAAACAACACAAATTAAGCTCAAGTTGTATTTAACTTCAACTTAACTAAGTATTGTTTTGTCGGGACTCAATACAGAGAATCCCTAAAATGAACAAAAATGCAGACTAATTGCGTTGGTTTCCTCTAGTAGGACGACATACATGATTACGTCTACGAGCATGATCTTCGTTGTGGTGTTGTGTCCTACAAGCGTATCCATACCAACAATCTTCCCTAGCCGCGACATCGGCTGGCAATTGATTGCTCGGCAGCGTTATTCGAAACCAGTAGAGAAGGAAGCCAACCAGTTTATCATAACATTCACTGCATGTATGAAACAAAGATACAATCTCTAGCACAGAGGAAAGAAAATTCATAACATTAGTTCAGTGATCAGTGACTTACTTGCAAACATGTGTTGATGTAGTGATCATTTCAGCATTATTGAGAGGCATTCTCGAGCGATCTGAATTAAAAAAGACAGACAAGCAGATCAAGAGTTATAAGAACTACATCCTCAATTGTAGAGTTCAAGGAGGCAAAATTCAGTGTATTTTTTTCTGCTCAATAGATGTTATTGTGCTATAAGGTAAGCCAAAAATCGTGAGAATACCAATTTCTCTATTGTCGAAACGCGTGAACCACTCTGCTACAACGTCCCGCACAGTTTTCCCCATCTGGACAATGCATCTTTGTGTTATCTACAAAATCCAAAGAAAATGTCACCAAAATAGAAAGATAAATCAGTCATCTGTTAAGGATAATTTCTTACATCTTGTTCATGGCGATTCATTCCATGGGTTATGAATGGAATACTAGTAACTGTGCGTTCCGAGATCTGAAAATATTAGAAAGAGATATTGAGAAGAGAGGAATAGCTTTTATTTATCTTATGAACAATACTATGAAAGCCCTATCTTCATCATAGTAATCCTAACCAGAGTGAACGAAATTTCCTTGCACTACCTACCTCATAAAATAAAGGCTAAGATCGAGTCGAAGCTTAAGGATATCAGTCTTAACTAAATCATTCTAATCCTATACAACATAAAGCAGTAGCAACATAACTGACATGGGTAAACATTGCACAATCATAACTCAACCTACAGGTTTGAAAGTTTCGCGACTGCAGACTGGACTAGATACACCTTGTGTAACATTTTCAGAACTCCAATAAGCACCACAAAACGGCCTGTCGCATCCCTTGCCTGCAATAAACTAGAGTAAGTGTATGTGTGTGTCTATATGTATATGTATGCACACACGTATGATAGAGGTTCCTTTCCTACTATACATGTCTAAATATGATTATAGTCTCATATGACATATCATTCCAACCTTACAACCAGCTCTAAGAAATAGAAAATATTCAATCTCTGTATTCTACCAGCATCCTAATGTTTTTATTACTCAGTTTAGCAGAAGGCATAAGATATCAGTACAAAACATGGTTACCAACAGGACATACAACATCCATTCACTTGATACAAATTTTACCTCGCAGAGCAGATGAAAGAAATGACAATGATCTTTCGATATCAAGAGGGTGGAAAAAGAAAAATAGCAACCAGTCTTGAGAGCTTAATGCTAGAATATTTAAAATGTGAACAGTACAAATTAAAGAAGCATGAACTGTCACTTACAGTGTAATGGCACTTGGAGATTGGCTCTAAAGGGCATCATTCCTCGACACAAGTGGCATTGCAGATGAGCACCATGATGTTCACACTGATAACCACCAATAGTCGCAACTGAAAATAGAGTCATTGGCGTAGAAGAATAAATTAACTTTTAGATATCCTTTTTCTTAATTACATTTATTCTTTACTAGGACTAGAATCAGTTTATTGTTTAATTTGGGTTTCTATGATGTAAAAATATATAAGAAGCAAACATCCAAATAAATTTATATTACCACATTGTGGGCATTGCGGATGCAAACTATCTCTCTCTTCAACTGTCGGCGTGACCATATTCGTGACAATATTCGAACGACGTTTTCTCTTGTTCCCAATGATCTACAATGCATGTCAATTGTAGTGTACTTAAGATAGCAAGTCAGGTACATATAATTCACGACTAGTTGCACCAGAAATACCATAAGCATGTTCACGAGATGGTAATGATTCATAAATAACTAATACCAAGAAGTCAATTTGCTGCAAAAAAAACTTATCTTGATAACAAAGGCATTATATACTTCCAAAGACAATTACTTAAGAGGAGATATTGAAGCAAATACTTACAAGAATTGATTGTATTGATGCAGATGAGTCCAACACTGCAATATCTTCAGCTGGCCGCCTCAGTGCACCATCCACTTTTAATATATCCTAACATGACAGGCTCAAAAAATGTTATCGAAAGCTCACGCGAAATGAAGCGCAAGAATGTATGGAAAAGGTTCTCTGGGAGAAAGCAGAGTCATATCTAAATGAAGAAAATGCCTGCAGTGAACAGATAATTCTACCTCTTGAATGTTTTTCAGAAAATGATTTTTCCCCACATATTGTACTGTTGTTCTGCACTGTGGACACAATACAGGTTGACGTTTTTTCTCTGATCTCCGCATCCATTCTGAAAAGCAGCCATTACTGGAGGCAGAACATCAATAATCAAATACCACTCCAGTGAGATATATCTGTCATGACTGAAAACTATACGAAATCAACGAATGGCAGACCAGAAATTATGAAGGCAAGGTGCAGCTGTGACAACATCATGCCATATGTTTAAGCAAATACAGCACTTTGCATTTTCAGGATCTATGGAAATCTGGAAAGCAAATAGTTAAGATACTCAACATAAATCTTAATAAAGTAAGATTGTGATCTATGAGCAAATATCATAGAGCACCTTCAAAAGCTGGGTTCTGGTTTCTGGAGCTGGCATTATTGTAAATCTGTACTGCAAGTAGCCTACGAAATTAAAACAAAATAATTTTTATGTTTTAAACATAGAACTTTGATTTCTCAAACGAACTTTAGCAAAAAATGAAGTATACAAAAAGTAATTTGAAATAATGTCTGAAACTACAGGTTCCCTTTCAGTGGCTCAGAACGACTTCAGTGAGAGTATACACCAATATAATCATACATATTACTTTCTTCCAATAGGGATACAACCTAACAAGAATGAACCACATATTATTATTGAATAGGTGAAGCATTCGATAATCCTGAACTAGTATAATTATCCATACCATTTTCCACATGAAAACAAATAGGCTTTTAGATAATAAACTCAGAACTTAAAGAGATAAAATGTAAGCAGGTCTAACCTTGTTCTCCAGGAACAATTTCAGATCCACACCTGATATCAACAGCACCATCTTTCGGGATGACAGCCTTGTCAACAAGTATAGCATCCGAACTAAGAAAGCACCACAAATCAGAAAACACAACAAGATACAAAGAAAAAGTGAAAACAGCAACACGCAAAGCTTACAAGATATATAAAACAGAATTGTGTAGCCATAGGCCGAGAATCGATTTTTAAAAAAATGAGCAGCAGACAAGAAAGCGATAATCAAAGTTAGATTAAGAAGTTATGCCTATGCTGGTTTGATGGTTTCCAATTAAGGTTCCAGACAGCAAATGTTATCCTAATGAAAGAAATTTCCTATTCGATGTTGAAAGAGCATCCTTCTCATATTTTTAGTAAATCAAAACGTGCAACATGACATTTCAAATGAAGGTCAGTTAAATCATTAGTTATGGGCAAACCTCATATTATGTATAGTGGCAGAACCTTGACCCAAATTCTTTGTTATTCTGCACCATTCGTGTTTTTCTAGGGAAGACGGTTTAATCTCCGAGCATATTACCATATCATTGCACCTAATTTCAATATCTGAGAATCTGGTGTCTAGGGGAACTGCAAATATGAACAGATTAGGCCATTCAATTGCAACTCGAAAAGAGATTAAATTGTAGGAAGATCAACAAAAGAAAAGACCTATCTTTATCTCTAAAACTCAATCTTTTATAGAGAGGTAAAGAGAAAGAGACTGACCCAGTTTGGCCCATGCATCATCGGACGGTATCGAACCAGAGGATTGTCCAATTTCAGCAGTCATCAGAGTTCAATGGCGAAATCTACAAAATGTTTCACTGAAATTGACAAACGTTTTGATATATATTCTAAAGAAGCAGACTTATTGCAGCACTGCAAAACTGTCATTGACAAAATGAATACCAAACAAGAGATAACAATCAGAGAATTCATCTAATCCTGCCTTTTATACGATGATAAACCGAATCAAAAGAAAAAAAAAGACTGAAAAATAAAAACTTGATATTTAACAACATAATTTCATCCTTCCATGTATCAATTAACACACAATAAGATGAACCGGTGAGAGAATGTATATAGATTTGAGGGTTTACAACTGTAGTTGCGGACAAATTCTTAGTGGTTATTTCATCAGTGCAACCAATGGTCGAAACAAGAAGACAAGGTGATCAAACACTGTCATTATAGAAAATGAAATTACCTCGTAGGAAGCGCAGAAAAGTAAGAGAAGTAAGAGAAATAAGAAAACTGAACCCTCTTTGATTTCGTCGCGAGGAAGAAGATGATTTTTGACACAGAAGCACGCGCCAATCGGTGCGAGTGATCTGGGAGGAGGGGATATAGAGCGAGAAAGAGTGTGTTAGACACGATTCCTTGTGTCGTCAGGATTACTGTGTAATTTCAAAGCAACAAAGTAGAAGAATCATCTCTCCGTTTTTGAAATCAAATGGTTTTCCTTTGTTTGTGATAAATAGTGCAATACAATATTAGAAGTTGAAAGAAAAAGGAATAAATGACAAAAAGAAATATATGACGTTAAGAGAAAAAATTGACAAAAAAAATATTTGCATAAATGACAAATATGAATAACTATATAAAACTATTCTACAATTTTTTTTATTTTATAATTATAATTTTATCGGTAATGAATTTATAAAATAAAATTATAAATTCAAAGTTACAATTTTGAAACAATTTTTACAATTAATAATTTAGATTTGTGATTATTTGGATATTAATTATTTTTGTTATGTCGAGGACAGGTGGTTATTTTACAAATTTTCAGATAAAGAAGAAAAAAGAAAAAATATATTTTAAAATATGGGTTTAGATTATAGATCTAATTATTGAAAAAGAGTAAGGTTAAATTTTTTTTATCTTTTGTTATACTTTGTAGATTTTGTTTGATTATAGGGTTAATCATTCAGATATCCGTTGAAGTTCGATTTGTATGACTTTATATGGTTAACTTTTAATTAGGATTATATCTACGTTACAATGTGGGATTAGATTATTTTGATTAATTTTAAAAATGGTGTTCATTTAGATTGTTAAACTCGTGTTGATATTTTGGAATATTTTTTTAAGATGTTATTTAAGAGGTCCAGATATGAACCAAATTTGATCTAATTAGAAAAACTGAACTTGAAAAAATACTCAAATGAGTCTTAAATCTATGTACCCAAAAACCGAACTCGGACCCGAACCCGAACCAATCAAAAACTACTTTTTTGTTTTTTCGAGTTTTTTTTTAATTTTGAATATTTATATAAAAATACTTAAATCCAAACTCGATCTATATTGAACCAATAACTATCTCAGAAAACAAAATTGAATAAGTCTTAAACTAAAATAACAAAAATACCGAATTACATAAACCGAACCCGACAAAATATCAGAATATGTCCTAAATCTATGTATCTGGAATATCGAATTTAAAGTCGTACCGAAACAGAATCAATAACCGATATAATTTTATTTAGTTTTAGTTTTTAAGTGTTTTTTATTTAATTTTTATTAGTTTGGAATTTTTGTATAAAAATTTGTAACAAAAACTACCTTGAGCCTATTTTAAAGGTTGTTATGAACATTATGTTAATCCTATAATTTATAATAGGATCAAAATGAAAGTGTCTTTCAATTTATAAGTGATTGAATTCAATTTAATCTAAAATTACTAATCTTTTTTTAATTTTTTTTTGTCAACGGCAATACTAATATTGAGCCACAATGGCCGGCCTATTAGCCAAATCCCTACATAAATCTCGTAAGCGGTGGGACTCGATCCCTGGATGCATGTGCACCTGTCTTTTAGTGGATTTATCACTAACCACTGGATTAAAGACCACTTGAAAAAAATTACTAATTTATTTAGATATCTAATTGTAATTTTAGATATTTTGTTTATTAAAATTCTTATAATTTGGGTATATGATTGGATTTTATTCATTCGGTTGTCATGTCTAATTTCTCGGATACATAATTTAATCTAGGTCTCGTTGGATTCAGGGATCGGGATATTCTGTTGTTATCTACTTGACAGGGAACTATGTATTGCATGAACACAATATTTTCCCAACACTTCCAACAAATAAAATGGAGAAATTAAACAAATAGAAATAAAGAATAATAATATGCTCATACACTCAATTGTCGTAACGAGACATGTATCCGTGAAACGACCAAAACGTCGCCGTATCTACCTTCAGTAGTTTTGACTCTATCAACTCTTTCTTTTTCCTTTTTTGGTTTTTAGTTTTTTTACATGGAAGCCAGAAGTCCCCTCATTTCAGTTACTCCAGGAACATTTTCATTAGGGTAGACTTTAGCTACGAGCTGCACGAAGCTCTCGTACTTGTCCAGAAACTCCTTCTGTTTTAAGTTAACACAACAAAACATTTGATTCAAGATATTGATCTGATGCACACTATTTCAACTCTCTTCAACAACTTTTCAGTTCAATTTTGTACCTTGCATTTATCCCATAACGATGGTAGCAACTCCTCCGATGCTAAATTCTTCTGCAATTTTTTGTACATTGAAGCAATCGATTTGTCCACCTAAACCAAAAAATAAATAAATAAAAAGGAAGTGGAAAGCTACATGTTAACAGGTCTGTGAACAATCTGTGTTTACCCCTGACAAGCTTGATTTCAACATCTTTCGGAGTTCCATTTTTGATAAACCGAGCTGGAATGGTATCTGTAGTATACAGAGTATGTATCAGGTCTATTGCTATAGAAACAAGTTAAGATGATATAGTTTACATAATGATACAGTGCAACTTTGGAACAACTACTTCACTTAGCTACTAACCTCTTCAGGGGTGATGGTATACATATAATCCTCAATCTTTTTAGCAAACTGGAAAAGTCTTTCAAATTGCTGCAGGGACGAAAAAGAAAGTATGAAGCAAACACAAATGGATGTACTCTTAACAATTGACTCCACAAGAAGGGGCAAAAAACAAGAAGAAGAGAGTCATGCTATAAGCTGCAAATGGGAAGCACCACTTACGTAGTATATTATCATGCTAATGTGGCGGGTACAGGCTTGTTCATAGGCTTCACTTGCCTGGTGATAGAACTTGGCTAAAGTCGGCACAACATTAGCCAGGTCATACAGGCTTCACACACATAAAAATAAAAAGTACACGGTTAAGGAAATATGAGTAGTCAGGAAGAAGAATAAAAGCCAGGAGAGAGGGAGAGGGTGAGAGAGCAAGGAAAGCACCCACCTATTCTGAAAGGCAGCATAATTTTCTAAAAGGAGAATGTCTGCATATTTAGGATCTTGCTGGGCAATTTTCTCGAGGGTCACAAACATTATGCTTACCTACAAAATACACAACAAGTCATACTCTGTCAACCAAAAGAAGAAAGAGAGAAAACATATTGGCGACAGTAAACGCAGAAACAATCTGAAATATGCTTTATTTATATTTTGTTGTTGTCCAAGTAGAAAATGAATTACAGGCGGGTTTATACATCGTAAGTGAACCAAGATCAGATGCACTTTAAGGTTGTATGTTATTGCTTGAATAGGGAACATTGTTCTTTGATTATATAGTTTCTGTAGTTTTACTGGTTCAATACTAATTTTATATTTTTTTGGCCGACTTTTACTGGTTCAATACTATAAGCTTAAAGAAATAGCAGTACTCACAAATTTTGTGTAAGCCTGATCAACCAAATCCCTAGATTGCCCTTGTATGTACTGTTCCATACGAGTAGCAAGTGCTGCAAATCTATGAAAAAGAGATAATGTTGTTAGTAATAGCTTCAAGTAATACTAGAACAGTTTCTTATATCAACTATAGTCCATCTGACCAACAAGAAAAACAAAATCGATTAGGGCTGAGCACTATTTTCGAATCGAAATTCCCAAATCCAAACCGTATTATATAACAACCTGAATGGAATAGAAAATTCTTTTAAGGAATTACTCCATCCCAAGCTGGACTCAAACTATGTAACCCCAAACCATATTGAAACCAAACCAAAATATTATTTGATTGAGACCTCAATTGAACTAATTTTCTAGAATCTAAAACAATGGAAATCCAATAAACTGGAAGTCAACTATAATTTAATCCCAAATGGGACCTATTTTCTAGACCACTAAAACCAAAAACCCGACAAACCTAAACAGCACCGAATCAAATAACTGAATGTTCTACCCTAAAGTCGATTGATATTGTTTGCAAGTTGGAAGTAAATACTATTGGGTGTGTAAAGAAATAAACATTTACTTAGCACCTAACTATATCAAGCAATTTGGACTTCGTGATTACCGTGGAATATATGGCAAGACGCCCATCTGTCTTACATTACGTTCATTTCTTTCAATCTGGTGACAAGCTTCATCCACAAACTGCAGTTAAAGTCGACTTTAAATGATTAGTATGAAGACTACGCCAGGAATGAAAACCAAAGAACCTATGAATAAACATACACGGCTGAATTGCATGGAAACCCTAGCCTCCAGATCTCCAAGCAATAGGCGAACAAATCCTGCAGCATCAGCTTTCTGACCAGATAGATAGCGTTCAGTTATACCATGCATTGATATGCATCGTAGGGGATCTATTTTATATGCCCAGTCAACAACAGCGTAGAAATCCTCCTGTAGTGACAAGAATACAGATTTCTCATTTCGATATACAAGTGATTTGATAACTATAGATGTTAATCCAGAATATTAACAATTGGGTTTTTTCTACAACATAGAAAAATTATTTTGAGGGACATCTTACCTGAATACCATCAAGTAAATCTTGAAGAGATTCATTCAATGCCGTCAGGTCTGGAGAGTTTTTACCTGCAGAATACGAAAATTATGTTGTTTCAGAACAGCTAGACACTAAAACTTGAGGATGTAATGAAAGATTTACTGATGGCAGACAGTTTAACATTACCAGGTTTTTTGTCAGTCTCATCAATGTCCATGATCCCCAAATCATCATCGTCATCGTCATTGTTGGATTTGTTTTTATTATCATTTCCAGCACCTCCAGGTGGAGCAAGAGCTGGTACCTCAAAGCACATGAAGTGCGCAAAAAAGGAACTCTGTAGTATGAAACAGAAACGCAACATGAGAATTTTCTAAGTACATGCATAACTTGCTTCTAAAGGCCAAACAGAAAGTCATAGGGTTAACAATTACCTCATCTACAAGAAGCGGGATGAAAATTGTTAGCATTTTGGCATAAGCATCTGACACTGCAGAGGTGTCAGTATTTGCATTCTGACTAGAACCCGTAGATCCTTCAAGCCAGACAGTAGGATTTCGTGATACTTTTGTGCTTGCACGAAGCTCATTCGCGAATTCACGAGCCTGTATATTTTGAAGAAACAAATCATTAGTAGCATGAACTTAACCTTGAAATCACTCTAAAAGAAGAACAACAATGTTTGCTAAATATCTATGCATATTAACATTCAGTAGGTTTTGGCAGCCTCAGTTATGTAAGAGTTTCCGGAAATAAGTGGTAAAATTGATAAAGAAAGGAATATTTGTTCCTCACCTCTCGGCGAAGGAGCAAGTTCAGGGAGCTACAGTATGCTTTTCTCAATGGTGCCAAACAGTTCTTATCAAGACCCTGCAAAAAATAAAGTAAACAAGGAATCAATGTACTGCATTGAGCTTTTAGAATGTAACCTAGTCATTTTTCAGATTTACCTTTAAATGTTGCAAAAGGCGAGCATATGTTCTGCATTTATACCGCAAATCTGCATGGTCAGGCCTCTTTAGCTGTCCTCTCTGTTTGTAAGATGTGTGTATAGAATTTAAGAAATAAAATCACTAGATGTTGTATTGGAAAGATAGGACTTTACAAAAGAAGTACCTGAGAAAAGTAGCTTTTGTCGCTGATCATGAAATCTACCAAACTAGCAAAGTAGTTTCTCAAGAACTCAGAAGCTCTCCTTACAAATGTAGCTTTTAATATTTCTAGTTCTGCTCGTTTCTCTTTTACCTGATTTAAGCAAAAGTAACCGAAATTCAGGTGGCTGTACAAAACTTAGACACTATCATGGATGATTCAGACAATAATTAATGTTCTTTTCAAATCAAACCACGTAATGCTAAAAAACAGTAAAGCTGATTTAAGTGAAAAAATAAGAATAGGGAGGGAATAAAAAAATATGTGTAAAGGCATACAGCTCGCATATTAGCATAGATCGGGTCTATGTTGGGCACTTGGAGACCCTTTAAACCTTTGGCTAACCATTCGCAAGCCTCGATATTCTGTAGCATGTCTGCTTCATCAAATGAGCCTCCTGTTAGAGATGCTGCATACTGCAATAAACAACACTTCTATAAGTGACCAAGAAGAGAGATAAGAAGTTCGGACAAAAGTGTTAATTGTTAAAATGAATTAACCTCAGAAGGCACACGCAGTTTCTCAATAACTTTATCAAGTTCCTCGATGAGAGCTTTATTGTTTACAGACTGCATTTCTAACTTGTTGTTTCGAGTTTCTATCTGGATATTACAAAGAGGTGAGAGCATGTTTTGACATATAAAGCTAATGATCAACCAAGAATTATCAATTAGAGGTATGAGTTCTACCGATTCAATGTCTTCCCTCATGTGTCTTAGTTTCACATTGAATATTCCTAACCATTCATCCATGTCATCGACAATATTTGTTGCTGCCTCAAGTCCATTCAAAACCTGAAAAACAAGAAGAGGAACACATAAAGAAGGAAATTAAACATTGAACTTCCCATCAACTTTCCCAAGACCTAGATAGTCTCCAGAATAATTAATTAACAAAAAAAAAGAACTACCTCATCTACTAATGGTTCGCTTTCCAGAATAGCATGTACATTTGCCGCTTCAAGAGCTTGGAGCTCTCGCTTCAGCCTTTCAGAAAATGCCTCCGCTTCACCAATGCCCATTACATAACTGCACATATCAGTTATATTAGTTGAGAGAACTATCTGACAAAACTAAGTGAAAAAGATAACTGCTTCTATCAGTTTTTGTCCTCAGCAAGCTAGGTTTTGGAGAAACAATGCAAACAGTTTATTTTAATTAATATAGAGAAGTAAATAGTAAGGAAGTGATTTTATAGTTAAAAAGCACGCTGGACATATTAGCAATTCTAAGTTAGTCAGATAACTAGTGTCACAAGCTCAAGATTTACGGAGAAGGAGTCCTCCATACATTTACTCTTATATCTTCCTTCTAAATAAACAGAGAAGACGAGGACAGGAGGGTCCTCCTTTCTAAGACATACACTAATTTTAGAAAATATATAAGCAAATGCATGAAGGAAAAGGATTTAACCAAATGACGACTGAATAAGACATACGTTCCCAAGAGAGCCTCCATATCCTNGAGACTAATTCTTTCTCAACAGTTACTTTCAAGTCGGTTTCTGTTACAGCTTCAGCAACAGGTTCACCATCTTCTGTACTTCTTTGAGTTGTGACTACAGGAGTATTATCCTAGACCAACGATATGCAACAAAGAAAGACAAACCTGATAAAATTATATAAAAGAAAAGCAGCTGGGTCTATAGGAGAAGGGAAAAATGAGAATAACAGAACATACAAAAGCTTGTTTTGCAAATAAGAGACTTTTGTCAAAATTTGAAGACAGAAGAAGTTATGATCCGCACCTTAGCCCAAAGGGCCATCTCGACAATATCTATACCAACAACTTTGGGAAGGCGGCCTAATACGTCTTTGCATATGTTCAATATGCAAACTAAAATTCGGTTCCTACATCATGATAGAGAAAAGTATGTGTTAAATGGGTAAAACTACATCATCAAAAATATCATCTTATTATCTATACTTCACATTTTTTAGGAGTGAATAAGTACCTGTCATCAGTGTTGCGCATGGTCCACTGTGGAGGAGCAACACTTTGACTTCTGAGATTATCAAACCCCTAAAAGACTTTGCATCAGCAAAAGCAGGGGGGATATGGAATATATTAAAAGATATTTTACAATTGTGTATTTAGCATTTTTGTACCAATTCTTACACGACATACTACCAATATTTCTATTTAAAACCTTATGCATACCATTTCATAAAATCATTGAGTAATCTTACCAGGGTAAAAGTGCATCCACTTGGGTCATTTGTTATGACCTCCACCTTTGAAAGATGCTTGAGTTTGTACATTTTAGCTGGCTGGATGAAAAAAAGATCTTATAACATCATCAGTCAATATGAACTTCGAGTAATCTGCTACCATTGTATGCATACTTTAATGGCCGTAAATCTTTTCTCTTTCCAAACAAAATGTTAAACATTGTAAGTTTCTCGAGATATGCCTCATTGGATAAAGAAAATGAAGATTACCTCAAGGACTCCTCCACTTGAATACTTCATGACTCGAAGAAATGCTTTCTTCCGTTGGCCCTTTGATTTGACTGTAGAAAGCAGATAAAGAAGCATACTCAGTTGATTACAACCTCTGGAAACATTTGACGAGAAAGCTTGAGACATGGATGTGAGGCAACGTTTATTTCACTAGTATCAGAACACAATACACGTTCTCCCGGAGTACACTTGATTGTTTCAGCTACTAGGGTAGACAGTGATATAAAAACCTATTTGAGCTCTCACGAGACTTGGAGAGATAGAATTTCATGAATATTTGTATTCCACAGATTCTTTTCATTGCAAAGCCCCTAAACTTAAAAGCAAATTTATTGCTTCCAAATCACACAGTGCGAAATCACCTTTGAGACTGTAAAACAAAATTCGGATCTAATGCAATACACACCAAACTTAATGCTAGCTAAACATCATAAGATGAGTAATTGAAGGATAGAAAATAAGACGTGATTCCATAAATCTGAAGGATCAAAATAGATAAGAAGGAGATGGTTAATACCGGAAAGAGCGAGAACTCTGGGTTTAGCCATTTGGCGACCCAATTTGCCAGACTTTCCCCAGACACCGCGACTCTTGGCGACGCGTATTGACATAACGATCTGTTGCTTGGTTCCTTCGATCGCCGCTTCGCAAGCTCGCCGGAGCTCGTCATCGTCGGCGCTTGATTTCGCCATTGTTGTTGTTGCGCGTCCCTCTCTGCGGATCCAGCAGGAGGTGAAGACCGGTAAAAGAAGCGGAAGAGAAAATTAGCTTCCGATAGAGAAAGTTGAATCTCTTTTGTTCACAATTTCAGTAAATAGGTTCCGAATTTACGTGGCAAAGCCATTATTGTAACATTTTCATCCCAAAATACTTTTTGAAAAAATTTGATCGACTTTAGAAATGTAATGTATAAAGTAAAAAATGTGTGGAGCAGAGGTGGCTAGTTGTTACTTTACAAATCCTCAACGCAACATTTTTAGTTGATAAAAAAAAAATGTAATATATATGGTCTAAGTCGTATGGTTGTATGTTACATGGATTTGTGTTAATCTAATTTGTATGTACATGGATTTGTGTTAGAATCAGGTTTTATCAATCTAATTCTTAAGTAGTTTTCTAAGGGTTAATGAGAATTAATTTCCCAAAATCACATACAAATATTCTATGTTTCTTCAAAGAGAAAACAACTTTCATGTTCTGTAAATTTAGATGAGCACAAACGTGGGACCAAATTCAACCAAGTTAAGCAGATAAAAATTAGAATCAACAAGTTTATGAAGATCAAAGCTCATCTTCAGTTAATCAAATATTTGACTTAGCAACCATCCTAGATCTAAGATAAGACTAAAAAGGTAACAAACCCCTCTGAAAAATCACAGAGAGACTTGTTAACTTTAGCCAATATCAAACAACAAAAAGAGATTAAATTGTAAACTTTCCTCATCAATGAACATTTGCAAAGACAAAACAAAATCCAGAAACTAATGATCCATGTCCAAGAGAGTTGATCACTCCTGAGCTGTTCCTCCCCATCTCTGAACTCGACTCTCAGCTTGCTCAGCCTGCAGAATTCAAAGCTAAAACTATGAACAAACCAAACATAACGTAGGAGTAAGTAAGAAGATATGTAAAGAACAAGTACGAGACCTCTTTGTCCCAGTTAGTGAAGTAGATGATTCCAATCAATATTAGTGTCTGCAAACATATCCCAGCAACCATACCTCCCCATATTCCCTACAGATTCACAGATGATTTAAGCATTACAGTCACTAATGTCAAACTCTTACCATATTGGTTTGTTGAGTTAGTAAAAAGCTGACCTGAACTCCAAGTTCTAGTGTGAATCCAAGAATGAGACCAGCAGGAAGTCCGATAATGTAATAACATGCAATGTTCACATATGCAACTAGAGATTGCCAACCAGCTCCAACCGCAACACCTAAACATACAAATGATCACAACTCAGTTTTGTTTCTTTGATCCTAATTTTGACTATTACTAATCATGAGGTACCTGACAAGACGGGCTGGAGGCTGTTCAAGAGGACAGTGAAGGCTAACAAGACTGCTATTCTTGTGGTTTCAGCTGCCACAGCATCACTTGAAGTGAAGATATGAGGGAAGCTTTCTTTTGTGGCTAATACAACAATCATGCACACAATCCCGATAAGAGTTGAAGTTAAGGAGACCACTATCACTGAAAATTTCGCTAGAAATGCATTTCCTGCTCCCAACTCATTCGATACCCTCACACTGATACCACCAATAGAACAGGTCATTAGCCTTCCTATGTGTGTGTCTAGAGTAGGAAAATGAAACAAAAAGGTCGAAATCTTACCTAACTGCAGCATTAAATCCGATTGAAATCATAGCAGTCCACCCTTCTATGTTCATGCTGTGAAAAACTCAAAACTTTCAAAAAAGTGTACCAAACAAACATATTTTCAAACTAAGGACCATAAAAAATCAACAGTTACCAAATGGAGATGGCATCGACTGGTATTAATGGATTAGGAAGGAGACCAGTGACAACAACAAGAACCATCAAATACCAAAACTCTAAACTGCAAAATCCAAAGAGCAAAAAATCAGTATATACAAGTCAAAAAGCCATCAGCTAACATTGTAACCAAAACATACCAGAGCATAATAGCAGAGGCCAAGGATAGTTTGACAAATCCATAGAGGTCCTTAAACGCCAACCAAGAAAATCCACTCCAAGCACCATCTGATTTGGTGATTAAGATATACAAAAGCTGACCGATAACAATAAGCCACCAAGAGCTATTGAGAGTGATGGCTGCACCAACAAGTCCCCACTTAAAGTAAAGTATGAAGAGCCAGCTAAAGACTGCGTGTATAATCAGAACCAGTCCAGAGATCCAAGCCATCACAAGAACTTTCCCTTGTGACTGCAAGAATTTTTGTATTGGGAAGTTGGCTGCATAAGCAAATAATTGTGGAATCATCCACAATGCAAATTTCCCTGTAAAAGTTTAAACTTCATTAGAAATGTCAAACATATATCATGAACTTCCATCTCAAAACCAATAAGCGGACTAATACATACCCGCAGCTTTAGAGATATGAGGAGCCTCGCCGAAGAAGGAAAGAATTGGAGGAGCCCAGATGTAAACAGGAAGCAAAAATAAACATGTAGTAAAGAGAATGACCCAAGAACGTTGCATATATATTCCCATCATCCTAATCTGTCCTGCACCATATGCTTGTCCACACAAGGTCTCCAATGCACTCCCCATCCCTAACTGCCACAATGTTACCATCACCACAAACGTTAACTATCATGTTGGCATTGTTTGATCTCTTAACAAGGGTTTCATGTTCATAACAAGCAACTTATATTGCACACATTACACAACCTAACTTTTGTCTTTCATCTTCTACATGTTTAAAATCTTAGAACTGTATAAAATTTAGAACTCAACCATATTAGTAGTTGTGTAATTCTGGCTCCTACGCTTAACCAACTACAAAACCTCTCTAAATCACTCTGTATCGTTCTTGGTCCTCTTTGGAAAATGTTAATAATTCAACAGATATTTCAAGATGTATAGTCATATAATGGACCATACTTAGTATAGCTGAAAGACATTTTTCTAAAAAAACATTCTCTGAAGTTGATATAATTTACACTAATAAATGTTTATTATGATAAATTATATATTTATTAGTTTTAAAATCTAACTTAACTTCGTGCATTACACATGGATCACTGTAAATTATATATTATTGAACTAAAAAAAAAAGTCATATAAGGTATTAGAAGATATTGAACATGTTAAATCATAGATTATACTAAAGTAACACATAGAATATATTATTTTTCCGGTGATTGGCCGGCAAGTTAGAAATTAAATGATAAATAAACCAAAAACATGTGGTCACAAAAATGAAGTGTGTCCATTGTATAGTTGTAAAGGACTAAATGTAGAAATAAGAAAACCAAATGGGAATGGTCCCACATTCTTAAATAAGGCTTGGCTCAATCTCGATTTCAATAATGTTACCCAATTTTGCCTTTTTTAATGGTGAGTTCCAATTTTGCTATAAAGAGCTTTATATGCAAAATGAGGAAAAAATTATTTTAGAAAAATTTAGGAATAAAAATCTAGGAGAATGTGCTTTATTGCAAAAAGACGTAAGTACATTAAACTCACAATAAATTACAATCCTATTTTGTTATCACCAAACTAAACTATTATTATTTTTTTGTAATCTAATTATAACAAGTCAACAAAATAATTTTAAAATGCTTGGAAAAATCTTCATTGTAATTGACGAATATAAAATGAAATCTAGAAAATGTTGATATATATTTTGATTATGTGGCCTTAACCATGACACGTGTGAAGAGTTAAGTTACGTACCATGACACCGAAGGCAAGACCGGAGATAACAGAGTTCTCGACTGAAACGGCGGCGAGTTCAAGTTCACCGAGACGACCAGAGAAAGTTTGAGTTAAAGCACCAAGAGAGTATTGACTTATAGCTGTGAAGATCGCTGGTCCAGCTAACTTCCAAAGCCGCTTGGATTCTTGGCCGAACTCTTTGGTCCATACTTTTGATACCGGTTTGGTTCCGTTGAGTTCCGGTGGCTCACGAGGGTGAAGCAACGGCAAAGTCTTATCCTTACCCATTTGAGAAGCTTTGTCTTAATTTCTCTTTGGTTTGTTGACACTTTCTCTTTGTTCGATATGCATTAAATAAGAAAGATGGAGACTGGGGTAGGTACCAAAATGAATAGAAGGGTGAAGTATCTGACAAGAGACCAACAAATTACTTAAGAATCCGACAAAAAGTGACCAAACGATGGTAATAAAATGAATAATAGAAGCTACTTTTAATTTAATTTATAAAATGAAGAATTGTAGAGTTTTTTTTTTTAATCAATATTTCATCACAACTAACTGGTCTATTAACCAACTTCCTACATAATATAGGGGATAAGACTCGATCACTGGATATACAAATATGTCTACCTTTAATAAATTTACCACCTGTCACTAAACTAAATGTCATTTATAAAAATTATAGAGCTTTGAAAACTGGTTTTGATATAAATGATTTGTAAACATTTAAAGATTTATTTCTTTATTCATTTGGACCAAAATAGCTAAGTTTTTTGCAAGTTGATTTTGATATGAATAATTTGCAAATTTTTAAATTTTATTTCTTTATCTACTTTGACCAAAAACATCTCCAAACGAGGGTAATAAGATGAAGAAAATTATTTTTGTAAAAAAAAAGTAATTAAATTTATAAAAATGAAGGCTTAAAGAGTTTTGTAAATTGGTTTTGATATGAATAATTTGCAAAAATTTAGAGATTTATTTGTTTATTCACTTTTACCAAAATAGGTAGCAACGTTCTCTATTTAGTTCTTGTGTAATCAGCAAACAAAACAAAAATTTTGTTCAACTATTTTTTAATGTTTTTGTTTGTTATTTTTATTGGTTATAGAACTTATAGTAGGTGTATTCATTTTAACCATTGAAAATCATTTCTGTTTTAATGAAAACTTTCACATTAATGTTTTATGGTGACTTGGAGTATGTTTTCTATAACATTTTGTTATTGGGTTTAACCAAAACAACAATAATTTGTCGTTAGTTATAACATTTACAAATGTTAATTAGGAAATATAGATTATACAATTTTTATTGATCCAACTACCTCCAAATCTAAATTGAACAGTAAAATAATAGTTATAATTTGTATCAAGTGGTTGAATAGTAAGTTTTAGAAATAACATAAATAAAATTACGAAAAATGTTAGTAAAATTATATTTACTGAATATATAAATAAGTGAAGTATTATAGGTGAGTCTTGCCCTTATAATCTATCATCATATTTAAGTTTGATTAACAAGAAAAGAATACCACCCGAAAAGATAAGAACCCATAAATTTCAGAAAGTATTCTATAAATCTCTAAAAGATTCCTCGAAAATAAGATATAAGATTTAGATCTATCAAGCATGAAGAGAAGTCATAAGCTATAATACAAGATTATTTCAAGAGAAGAACCATTATTTGACTGACGAGAAACTCAAAACTTAAGAAGAGAGAGACCTAACGATGCAGAGTTCCAGCCTAGAAGATGAGAATGATTTTCTTAATAATCTCTGTTATACTCACCTTACAAATATATTCAATAAATGAAGAATTTGACTCGCTAAACTAACAAATATTTATTGTGTTACTCTGGTTAGAACATGAAGTATTATTGATTAAGGAGTTAAGTTCACTTCTATTCCTTTTTTATGGAAGTTTCACTCTCAAAAACAATATAATCTTATGTTATATTGTTTGAGGTTTGAAAGAGTGCTTTTTTTTATTGGATATTGTTAGATGTATTTGTTGAAAAATGTATATATGTTTAGATTTATTTTTGACAAAAAAAATTACAGAATCTAACTATCAGATAATTGCCAAAAAGGCAAATATTATTATCTTTTAGCCCTCCTTTCTTATAGTTTTATTTTCTTACAATTGCATCTTCCGACCAGTTGTTGTTGGTAATCTCAAAAGTGATTCAACTTCGTTTTAGGCGGCTGAGGGGATAACACGTACGTCACATTTATGCATCTACAAGGATTAAACCGAGTTGTACAATTCATTACAATTCTAGTCTTTATGGGCACGCGTGGCATAATCTGAAACACTGAGAAATTTGTGAACTTTGATTATCCAATTAAGACGTAATAGCTCATTAAAAAATTGTTAACCAAAAAAGTTGGCTAAAAGTGTCGCAAGACCAATGGCCATTTGGTCAACTTTGCTCAATTGCACTTAACTCGTGTATATTGATTGGTTTGTAAACTAATAGTAATTTATATATAGTTTCTTATTAACATAAAGCATAAAATAAAAGTAGCATTTTATAACTGGAATATTAATTAATTATGGCTTCACATGACCACATCTACAATGTAAATTACTTCAACAACGATTTATTAATTATATATGTGACAGCAACTAATGTATGAGCACGTCAAATCAAATCTTTGGTTTATTTTTGTAGGGTTTTCGATTTTACTCTTATTTCAGGCTGAAAATTTTGAGTTTTTGAGTAAAAAAAAACTATAAGAAAATAAGTAGTAATGATAACCATGATGATACAAAAGAGATACCTTAAATTGTTTTGTACTTAGTGAACACGTAAACAATGTGATTTATCAATCATTCATATTTATACTAAGTTGATATATGTTTATTTTTTTCAGATTTCGTAGCATCAAGTTTAGATTTTATTCGAGTTTATACATATTTCGATCTAGTTTTGGATAGTGTACATGTTCTGGCTTTAAAGCTTTTATCAGATGTTAAACTGCTACTATAATCATTGTCAACCTAACGAATATTAAGTAAAAACGTCAAGGACAAATGGCTCAGTGATGTAGTTACTTTATAAATTTTTAAGGCACTAGTGATCGAACTTCCTACCTGAAATATAAAAAAGAGGATTAAAAGCCACTAAGCCAGTTGACAAAAAAAAAACGTTTGTTTATAACTGTTATTAAATTAATCCATGTTATAAAACGTTTGATAAGTTTTAAAGCTACAACGATCTAACATTTCACTACGGTTGTGTCTCAACCAATGGACCCTATATTAAATGAAGGGGAAATTGTTAATTATCTGAAAGTGTCTTCAAATTTGTTACATTTATGGTGCATGGTTGCTACTTCGTAATTAAATTTATACTTTTTAGTACATTGAGTGTCACGTGAAGATCTTTAAAGTTATCTTCCCTTTTGGAAATAAATATTTTTAAACTCTTACAATTACTAACTTTTACACTTTTATCTTCTTCTTTTTTTGTAATTTGATATTTCAATTACAAAAAGTTGCAAGTTAACTTATAAATAATTATAAGATATAATTCATATCATATTTTCAAATTATGAGAAGGAATATATCATATTAGAAATCTAAATAGTATAATTATAGAATTTTAAACGTTTAGTATATGTACGTAATCAAAACAATTCTTCAAAAATAGATATTGAAATTATATTACATAATATTTCTAAATTTACATAATTTGCTTGAATTATTAGAGATAATATTTCTAAATCCTATCCGTGAACGGATAGGATTTGTATACTTGTAAATATTGGTAAATATCTTATTAATGAAATATCTAAATAAAATATGTTTTCTCACAAATTCCAAAATAGTATAACCAATCACAAATCAATCTGTATAATTTTAAAAATCAAAAACATTAAAAATAGAATAAATTTTTGATAAAAATCCTAAAACATCAACTAAAATAAAACAAATTTTTTTTTTCTAAAACATTAAAAAATTTAAGCCCAAATTGTAGAACCTAGAAAAGGGGTTATGAGTAGTGTTGTTCCAAAGGCTTTTATGATCGGTCCAACTCACGATATAAAATTAATCATCTTGTTACACAATTCATGGTTTTTCACAAGAGTCAGCCCAATTACGTGAAGAAGAGAGATCTTCGTTAAAATTATAATTTGAGGGAAAGTGCTGATCAATTAAAGTGCATTAATTGGTTCAGTAGTAAAGAAGTGTTTATACAAACTTCTCCTCACAGTTTTTCACATTAGTTTCTCCAAGTTTTGAAGAAATTTTAGGTGGTTAAGTTTCCGTCCAAAAAGCTAGTCGAGACTCATCCAAAACCTCCTGGCTAAACTAGTAAATAATAATATCTGTCAAGTACTATATTAGTATACTCTTATATTTGAATATCCATTAACCAATATATATATATATATATGTACATATTGAATTAACACATTTATGGTAGATATTGTAGACAATCTCAAAACAAGATAGATTTGTGTTTAATGAGCTTATTAAAATAGAAATAGAAACTAAAAAATAAGATAGCTCATGAAGAGCTTTATTATGCAAGAAATATAAAAGAAGGAAAAGACTTAGATTGTCTTCAAGATCAAAATAATTTGTAAAATCGATTTCATAAAATTGGGAAGGAGGAGAGTTGCTCTAAATGGTTACTCTCTAAGTTACAACCAAAGTTTTCATAAAAAAGATATTTATATAATACTAATTTGCTCAAAACACATGGACTTGAAAATGGGCTTGTATAATAGTCTCTCTAATAGTTATATAGTATAGTTTAGCTTTTAAAAAAAGGTTTCTAAGATGCATTATTTTTCTTAAAAGTTAGAGAAATGAAGCACTTTCAAGAATAGCCACTTGAACCACAAACTTTAATATCCAACGCCAACACAAATTTATGGAGCAAAACATAGTTTATAATATGTAATATGGGGACATAATTTATGTCGACCAGCTCTAAAGACTAGTGGCCGAGAATAATTATATATATAGTGATTTCGACCTCTAAAAGTTCAAAGACCCAACACTAATAAGTGTGGTGGCTGGACCCTGAATTTCACTACCGACCTATTGATGAGTTTCGATCTCCTTTGTTAAAAGTTGATGAAGTGTGGTCTCAAACCACTTGACTAGCTAGCATACAAAATAAAATAAAGTAAACAATTAGACTGTTTCATACAATAAACTTATGTAATATATACATTTATAAATATTTAATTTAACTATAAAGTGGTCCTTAAATTTCAAAACCAATGATAATTAAATACTCCTTCCGTTTCAAATTATAAGTTGCTTAAGGTTTTTAATTTTGTTTTAATTTATAAGATGTTTTGCATATTTCTATGCAAAATGTAATTAATTTGACAATTTTTGACTTTTAATATTCTACAGTATAATTTATATAATTTATGATTGGTTAGATTATCTGTTATATAATAAAAGCATAACATTAACTTAAATACCGTGTTATATTG
>OVBA01003058.1:0-30186 GCA_900406435.1 Lepidium aucheri | reverse complement strand
AACGGAACCTTCATCCCAAAGAGCATGCATCTCACCATGTTCATGATGCTTATGTTCTTTTGCTCTGCGATCCCGTGTTGTTGTGGCGTGAATGCTGCTGTAAGCTGCCTCTTGATCACATTCTCAGCATAGAACTCTTCGAACTCCTTTGAATTAAACTCACCGCCACGGTCTGTTCTCAAGCATGTCAACTGTTGGCCAATCTCTTTCTCTACAGTAACCTTGAATTCTTTGAAAGCTTTGAATGCTCCTGATTTTTTGGAGAGCAAAGTGGTCTAGCATTTTGACTATAATTATCAATGAAAGTGATGAAATATCTCTTACCGCTCTCTGAGGTGGGTGAGATAGGACCAAAAATGTCACTCTGAATAAACTCCAAGCCACGACTTGCCCTCCATAAGCTCTGGTTTAGGATATTGGTTCAATTCTGCTTTCCTTTCATACATATCTCACAGACTCCTTCTTTTATATCAACCTTTGGTATTCCTGTTACCATCTTCTTTTCGACCAGCATCTTCAAACTATTTTCGTTGAGATGACCAAATCTCCCATGCCAATCATTTGCTGTGAGTTCGACAGAACTCTGCAACATTCTCTCTTCCATCTTCTCCTGTGTTCGTTTCACCTTCCCCGTGACCACAAATATACAATTCTGAGTTATTGTTGATTGCATAATAACTATTTATTTTTGCTTATGCCATACCTCACACATGTCATCGTCAATGATGATTCTTAATCCCTTTTTTGTAGCTGTCCTACGCTGAAGAGAATATTCTTCAGGCCTGGTACATAATACACGGATATGACTATCTGATTGATTCCATTGATCTCGAGACAAATATTGTCTTTCCCTTCTACTAGCATCCTTCGATCATCTCCCAATTTTACTGTGTGACGAAAACTATTGTCCATTTCGAGAAACCAACTCTTGTTACCACAGATGTGGTTGCTGCAACCTGAGTCAAGGTACCAGATTGTTTCTTCGTCTTCATCCGTGGTTTCAACTTGTGCCATCAACAGGACATCTTCTTCAAACTCTGCATAGTTTGTTGCACCTTCCCCACTGGGACATTCATTTTTGAAATGCCCAAATTTGTGACAGTTGTAGCATTCAATTTTGCTCTTATCAAATGCTCTTCCTGCACCTCTGCCTCGTCCTCCTCTTCCTCCACAATTCCCTCCAGTACTTTTGCTTGGAGAGTATCCTTCTCTTCCTCTTCTACCTTCAATCTTGAGTACTTGATCATCTCTGGTGTGTTTCTTAAGGTTCTGTTCATGCACAAGTAACCGACTTTGTAGCTCGTCAACTGACATCTCTTTGATATCATTTGATTCCTCTATTGCAAATACAACGTATATGAACTTCTTCATGAGAGTACGAAGAATTTTCTCCACTATCTTTGCATCTGGTATGCTTTCATTGAGAGATCTCATATCGTTGGCCACGATCATTACCTTAGAAAAATACTCCGTGATGGTTTCACCATCTTTCATCTCGAGCACTTTGAATTCCCTCCTCAGTCTCTGCAGTTGAGCACTCTAAACTCTTTTGTTCCCTTGATACTTGGTCTTCATTGAATCCCAAATGTCTTTTGTTGTATCCTTCTTTGCAATTGTCTTCAAAATTGTCTTATCAATCGATGCAAAGAGATAGTTCTTTGCTTTCAGGTCTGTAAGCTTACGCTCAGCAAGCTCTGTTCTCTAGGCACCCATCAGTATCACGTTCCTCTGCGGCTGTGGAATGCCCGTCTCGATGAGGTCCCACCATTCTTTTGACCTCAACAGATTTTCCATGAGCATTGCCCAATGCTCAAAGTCTCCATTGAATTTCGGAATTGTTAATCCATCCTTTTCACTCATCTTTCTTCACTGTTTCACTCACTCACTTTTGTTTATAAGCGGCTCTGATACCACTTGTACACAAGAAGATACTGAACGTTTTCTCATTACTTGAAAGGACTGAAAGAGTGTCCAATATATAGACACATTACAACAAACGACAGAAACTTAAGCTAAGAAACTACTTCTACTCTTAGTGCCTATTCTATCTCTTACAAATCAGGAAAGATACTTATTCAAACTGAAATAGTAAGAGAAATAGAAACAGAATCAAATCTGTATAACCAGAGAAAACCAAAAACGAAATTGCAAACCAAAACATAATCAAATTGCAGGTCTGGTTATGTCTTTTATTCATCATAAATGTCATTTCTTTTGTGTGCTATGTAGTTGCGACCATGCCAATTTGTCTTTGTTTTTCTAAAACTTGGTTCGACTACGTTCATTATTTCACATGTTATATATCTCCATATCTCGCTATGATATATCGAATCAATACTGAAATAAACCGAGTAACCGACGTTCAATCTTAGATGGTTTGAATCCTTCAATATGAAAGCATTGAACCAGTACAAATAGTAGACCAGAGTGACTTCAATAACAGCATCAGAGCTGGTCCGACATTTTTGAAGGTCCTACTCAACTTTTTTTTTCTTTCGGTATATTCTATAATAATAGCAACTATTTTTATTCATTACTTTAGAAATGAAAATTTTTGGCAAAGTGAAAAAATGAGATTGTATAATCATCAAACATTTGTAACTTACACCAAATTTCTCAAAAGTCCGGAAAACAATAATTTAAAATAAAATTTTGACCTTACTTACTAAAATAATAAACTTTTAAAATTTTAGATTCTAACTAGTAAAATGTTCTAGTAAATTATAAAACAGTTGCCCCTAGTTACAATAAAATTCTATAAATTTAGGGCCCTAATTAATACAAAATTTTATATCCTCTAAACAATTTTGAAACCCTAATATTTGTGGGCCCTAAGCTATGGCTTATGTGGCTTATGCCACCGTCCGGCCCTGATCAGCATAGATAAAGTTTGTAAAACTGAACTAAACCCAACCAAAAGAAATGTCTATCTATTTCCATATGTAGTTACTACAAGAAATCAGTTAAATTCCATTGTTGTTATGATGGATCCATCATAATATTTCCATCCAAAACAGTTTTGCCGACATAATGTCGGTTTGTTCTACATCGTCAAATATCAAAATCCATCGGAAATTTATAGACAATCATGGAATTTCTGTGTATAAATCATGTATTAGCTTGTACTTAGACCATCACTTTAAAAGTAAACAAAATCTTTGATCCAAAAAATAAGAGAAAGTACTTAATTATCCCAAGTTATCATGAAATTGCCATTCATTTTGTTTTGTTTATCCATTATTTTTCATAGTTAAAGACTCAAAAAGTAGATAAAGTATTTTGTTGAGTGCTTAAGGAAAATGCTAGAAAAGTCCCGATCGAAAACCATTAATAGTTTTTATTTACAGAGATCAATAAGATTCGAAACTAAAGTGAGAAAAAGAGAATCAAAGAGTACAACCACAAAATAAGAAGAAGCAACAGATGGTAGCAACAATAGCTAAAGATTCAATGATTGAAACAAAAGTCCACAACATATCATCAATTATAGAGAAATTACCAGACAAAGACCACAATCTCATGTTCCAACCAGAGCTCAGGTAAGATATATTCACTTCCGGCCACCGGAAAATCCACGATGAAGATAGATACGACGGTAGATCCATTAACGTCCATCTGGAACCTGACATCACCAAATCTCTTTGCTTCTTCTTCTTCTTGTTCTTGTCTTGATTTTGGTTTTAATACAATTTTTATTATTGGAAACGAATTTTGCTATGTTTTCGTATTGATAAAAACAAAAGATGGATGTTTTTTAAAATAATAATTGTGAGTCACTATTCTGTTTTGACAAGTGGCTTGGATTTAGAGGTCACTCCTTTAATAATTTTCTTTGTTAAGTGTCAGACAAAAAATATCTTAAGTTGTTAGGACCAAGATAAATGTTGTACTCTGAAAATTCGGATATCCAACAATAACATTTTTCTACCTTTTTGGAAAGACTCTCTTAAAAAAATATTATTATTTAATATTTTTTATTTTTATGAGAGATTCTTGTGAGAGACTCTCATTGTATATGGTCTTATAACTAAAACACGACAAATATGCTGAAACAAAAAAAAAACCCAATAAACCCAAAATTTCAGCCAGCTGTTGCCACATGTTCAACATTGGTGAAATTAGATCTGCACTTTATCTTCCACGTGTCGTTGTAACGAGTTCGCCAGCATGCAACTATCGAATTTAGGGAACAAGCCGTCAGAGTCCATCAAGTCCTATGTCAATATCCTCCGCAATTACATCTTAACAGTTGAATCTTGAAGCAAATCAACGTCGAAGACCACCTGTAACAACCAATTAGAGTAACTCCGACTAAGCGGAGAATTACAACTCAGAGAGTTAGAGAATCCACAGGGACATGAAATTAACAACCATGGATGAATCTATGCGAAATCTGACACAAAATATGTATAAACCCAGATTTAATCAGTATTAGGAAGAGTACTAAAAGAAACAAAAAACGAAAGATCGCCAGAAAAAAAGAGAAATTTGATCTTAAATTGGAGACTTCACCGGTTAAAAGCTAAGATTCATTTCCAAAAAAGAGGAAATCTTAGCCGTAAAAAGTAAAAACAGAAGAAAAGGATATAAGAACAAAGAAAAACAAAGATCTAAACACCAATTCTAAGATCATAGTAGTAAATCGGTGAAAACTGAGATTATTAAAAATGCCTCATCTAACACAAAAAAACAAAAACAAAGAAAAGCTAAAGCAAACTAGAACAACAGAAGAACACAAGTGAGAAAGGAAACCGGAGACCCAAAAGCTTCGAAAAGTACAAGGAAAAACAAATAAAACAAAAGAATATTGATCTAAACCAAAAGAAAAGAAAAAGAAAAAGAAATTGAAATGATATTTGAATAGGGAAAGAAACAAAGCAGTAACACACAAAATAATCAAAATCTAAGAGTAAACTAAGAAGGAAACCAAAAAAAAACCTATAACTCTAAACATGGTTACCGGAATCAGTATAATCGGTGAATCCAGAGGAAGTAACCGGTAAATCCAGAATTTAAACCGGCTGTAAACCTCAGAGTAGAACTTGGTAAAACCAAGAGCCAGATCAGCATGACAAGGATCTTCAATTTTGTTGAAAAGTAGATGTTGAGGAAGAGAGAAGAAGTGGAAGCTATTCCCGGGAAACTTTTTGATGGAAATTTATTTTTTTCATCAACTTTATTCATTAAACATACAAGAAAACAAGACAATTACAACAAAATATTACATAAATCTTAAGCATGTTGTCACGACTTGTGCTTCAGACAATGTGTCTAACAATAAATTTAAGCTAGTGGACACTTGTTAATCATCCATCCTCTACTGCACATGAGCTTAATTCCGATGAACTGAACATTGCCAAATAATCTACTTTAACAATAAGCCTATTTTTTTTATCAAATCGTGTAAACAGGACCATCAACTAACCACCAATCTCCAATCGGTTGCTAGAGATCCCGAAAACACGATAAAAGGAGATCAAAGAAATAGAAAAGTCCATGGTCGGTTGTCTCACTTATTAAAGTTCTAAAAGCCAATAGACAACGACAAAACAAAAACCAAGTAATTTGAGCCTATAGAAAAAAAACACAAACACATACACTTTCGAAACTATGACTTGTTTTGAGATTGAGATAGAGAACATATGGCAATTCTAACAAAACAAATAGTTGGAAATTCCACACTAGAACCATGGAACCTAAAGTAATAAGATAAACTATCAAGGAGGAACAAAAAAGAAGAAACTGACGAGATAAGATAAAGATTTCTTTCTCTCGGAAAACAAACCAACCAAAACGTAGGATACAACCAAATCCTAATCTTAAAACAAAGTAAGATTCACGGACTCCTACTTATCCAAAGAAAAGCCAAAGAGATCAAAACTGAGATTTATGATGGGAGGAGGCATCATCGAACCCATATCCAACCAAGACTTCTAAGAGACGAAGGTCAACAATTCTACCATCTCCAGCGACCACCAAAGCCCGATCCAACGAAACTAAGGTGAGAATCAGAGAAACCAGTAAAGACTCTGACTAAACATGAGACTTGAAGACGATGAGGGGTTATGAAATCTTCAAACATCGAATAATATAGTTCAGATCGATGACACTTACTAAAATAAAAGACAAGATGAGGAGAGCCCACAACACGGTGCCATATGAGCCACCAGCCAGAGCTCTCCATAGAGGATGATGAACGGCGTCTTTGTTTTCATCGAAATTTGAGAGATGAGATATTTTTTTTTTCGGGTATTTCCACTATGTATTTATCTTGAACATGGTACATCACAAATTTTAATTTATTCTTTCAAAAATTGTATTGGTTCGTGTCGAGAAATACATTTGTTCAAATGGTTAAAAGTTGTTATTTTTTCAACTAAAATTTAATTCTAACATAAAGAAGGTTAGGGTATAGATTAGACTTTATCTATGTACTTGTCTATGTAATATGAAAGAAAACAAACTACTACTTCTTTACAATTATTTTCCCGTCTCAAAAAATACTTCACTATTTAAAATAGTCGAATCAATTCCTTAGGTTATTTTTTTATAATAAAAGACTCCATTAAAAGATCCGATATTAGAATAACACATCGGTAGCTAAACAATCATTTTAGCGGTTTACATTTTATCAAAATGCTATAAATGCGATAAATGCTTTGTGCCACCGATTTTTATCCATATAATTACGCATTTTTGTTGTAGTAATTTATTTTGTCAATTTTTAGTGTTACCAATTGTTTTAAAAAAAAAAAAAATTAAAAATTTTGTGACTTGTCCCATTTCGCAGACTCGTGTTTCATGTTTCCATTGGAACTTCTTGTGGACCTGTCCACTATGATTGTTTTGGTCATTGTTAGTAATCAATGGTCATTGCTTTTGTCTAGTTGCTATTACTATTACTGTTTAATGTGTGTAATAATTGATCATATGATGTTTGTATTCCATAATTTTTGGATGTACAGTATTAATTCTCAAAATTTATTTGTTATAAAAAGAATTTTATTTTCTTTGAGTTTAGTTACAAACAAATATGAATAATGTTCATTCTCACCTTATATGACAGACACAATCTTAAATTCTCCCTATGTTTCCCCCTTTTTTTTTCCTCACAATTTTTTTGGTAGAAGATATTTTTTACCTTGATTTTGGTAGAAGATAACAAGTTTTTTTTCATCTATGTTTAGTGTTTGTCTGTTTTTACAACTGATGAAAGCTTTTTACAGTACTTTCAATATGATTAAGAGTATGTGTTCTTTTAAAAAACAATGCATATCAAACTAAACCCAAACACAAATCAATGAAACTATGAGTTTTATTTGAATAAAACAGTTTAGTAGCTCTGATTTGAGATTGAATAATGATGGGCTTTGCTAAGTATGTTTCACGTGTGGATGTGCCTTGAGACACTATGAATCTTTTTTTTTTTTTTTTTAATACTAGTAACAAAACACAACTCTTTCTTCAAAAGTACAATCTAATACAGATTATAGTTATACCACAATTTACAATTATATAATATATTTTATATTATTATAAAATTAAATAATTAGATGAAATCACAAATGAGAGCAAAAATATTTCTTTTTGTTTGTTGTAATTTGATTTTTTGAGTCATTTCCATTCACTTATTTCATTATTGTTGGAAGTATTTGATGACATTAAAAGTTTTAAGTTATGAATTTGTCACACTGTATATATATATATATATATATATATATGTGTGTGTAAATTATTATTAATTATCAGTTCACATGTTTACTGTTTTTTAATATAATTTTAATGAAAACATAGTACATATTTAATTAATAATCACATAGATGACTCAAATGTTGAAATATAAACATCTCTTTTTTTTTCATCAAATATTTCTACATTACTTATGTATAACATTTAGGAAATAGTTAACAAATGTTTGTTGCCTAAAATATAATTTTAATATATATAGTTTAGCGAATTGATTTCACTGAATTAGATATATGATCATCCGATATCATCATTCATGGAAATTTAATAAATGGATTAAGTTGAATACTGACTCATTAAACATTGGTCTTCTTCAAGATGTTATAGCCATAATTATGAAAGATACAATCATAGGAAAATGATAACAAGATTATGTGTTTGGACTTTGGAATGACAAAAAAAGACTGTTTGTTGTGAAGTGATGTACAAAACTTGTGCATATATTTTTTGAATCTTGCAATATATATATATATATTTAGTGCACTTTTATCTTCACCAAAGATATTTTGATCTACGTATAACCTGAAATACTAAACATATAACGGATAGAAATCATTGTCTAGAAAAACATTTATTTGTCTTAACGTACTGACCGTATCAGCAATAATATATGCCCAACACAAGATGTATGCATGTTGATTTCTTATATGACCACACTTTTTATTCCACGATTTGATTTACAAAAATAGTTTAAAAACCAGATTTTTAGTTTTACATAGATATTTAACTACTAAATAAATAAGAGTTACTTGTGCATTATCTAAAATTTTAAATTGATAACATATACGGATGTTACGTTATCATTTGTTTATTACGTATGTAAATTGATAACAAAATTATTTGTGTATACATAAGAAATTATCAGAAAATAACCTTTTCTATGTATCGATTTTTATTATATATGTAAATAGATAACATACATGGACGTCTATTACAAATTTATTAGAAAGTCAAGTTACCATTTGTTTTTTTTTTAAATTTATTTTTAAGTTTCTTGTGTATGCACAAAAAGAGAGAAAGTATTTCTATTTTCATTTAGTTCACCATCAAATTTTGTTGTCCAGAATGTGTAATATGTTGCTTAGCTGCTAAGAGATTACAGACCTAATAGTACATATATTTCATCATTAGAAGTCTTATTTAGTTCTATTTTCAATTGCATTGTATAGTTAAAATGTTTTTGTAAAATGAACAAAAATTTAGTCTATTAGTTCTCTACATTCTTTTTGAATTTAACAAAAACAATCTACTACTAAAAAATCATGTGAAGTTCATTAGATCATCTCTAATGGTATTCTAAATCCCATTCTAAACTTTATATTTAGAGAAAAAGTATCTCCAATAGCATTATATTTCTAACTCTAAAAATAGAGATTTCTATATTTTACTTCAAATATAGAGGATTATATTTTTTAGAGTAAGATATTTTTTTACAGAATGGTCACTTAATTTCTATTGTATTATTATTTTATACCTAAGTAAAATTATATGATCAAAATATACATATTACAAAATTTTAATCATCAATATTGCTAAAATTAACTATATTATTAAAATCTATAAAATATTATTAAAACTAACTACATGTATAATTTTGCATAATCTGATAATTGAAGATGAATGTGATTTTGGTGTATCACTAGAAGTAAAAAGTGAAGTTTCACCTTTGGAAGTCGAAATAACCGAAGATGAAATACTCGATTTCAAGAGTTTCTCACTCAATATAGACAAATCAAAAATAAATCTGCTCATTTTCACTTTGAAAAATACATTACTTGATCATTAGGAGAATTACAATAATAATGTATTTGTCCCTTGTTTGTTTATGTTTATATGATGTAATGAAATTTTATTTAAAATAAATTATGAATTTACTAATCTTGTTATTGATATTTAATATAAATGGATAAATATGTAAGTTTAAAAAGTAGAGGGACATTTTAAAAATTAGTAACAAAATAGTAAAACAAAATATTATTAAATTATTTTTTGGAGTAAATCATTGAAACAAACCCTTCACTATTCTTAGAGAACTCTATTTTTAGAGGAGACAATAGAATAAATTATTGGAGATGGTCTTATAGGTCTGGTCTCAAGACGGTGACCATACAGACCGACATTAATTAGCACCGAAAAGCTTACAGTACGCAGACATGATATAATCCATCCAATCCATCATGTATCAAATCCCTTCTTTATGAGCACTTTGTCTAAAAAGGACCACTCCAGTCGGTAAATTGTTTTACGGACATGGGCTTCTACAGCCATGAATGATGAGGCATACTGAGGTCTGGTTCGTAATGCATGGAAAAGTTCATGTGCCACTAACACATTGTCCTAAATATGGCGACCATGAATGAAAGCTATCTGATTTTCATTCATGATGTCTGGCAAAATTCTATTTGAGTGTTGCACTAGAATCTTGGATATGATTTTATATGTAACATTGTAGAGACTTATAAATCTGACGTCATGCATCATCTCTGAGCTATTAGTCTTTGGAATGAAATACATATTCGTGTGATTCCAGTTTGTTGGGAAAATGGCAGTAGTAAAGAATTGGCATATGTCACGATGGAGATATGATTTCACAATTTTCCAATGTTGCTCATAAAAGGCAGCTGTAAAACCGTCTGGGCCAGGAGCACTGATGGTCATATGCTAAACAGTGCATATCGTATCCCTTCGATAGTTACTGATATTGTAAGATTCTCATCAAAGGTGTCACAAATAGTTGAACAATAGATATAGGATACGATATATGTATCCCGTTCTATTTGATGAAAATAGAGAGGTAAAATATGAATTGCCTCTTGACTAACTTTATGGTTGCCATAGATGACACCTTGAGACTCTATACAAATACTATAATTTTTTTGTTACTGCATGAAAATACATTGAGTTACGATCTCCATGACTCTTCCAGTAACATCAATATCCATTACCAATAGGCGATGCAAAGTGTTTAACATAGCTTGAAGATTTTGACGTCTTGGATTGAGTAATTTTATCAACATACCAAAATGATTTGCCGTTGCCGCAACATTGCACACTTCTGGTGAAGAGATATTGATTCATCTTAGAAATTCAGAGAGATCTTTTGAATTTTTTTTATAAAGATCATACATCGTTAAATCAAGACAAACACTGTATATTATGAAGATAAAACAAAGACCAACCTACATGTTAAATAGAGACACAGAAATAGCAGTTAACCCTGGAAATAACCGATATAAACTACCAGTACAGCCGGACATAAGCAAAGACACATGAGAGAATAAGAAAAAGACACAAAGAAATTAGAGAGAAAATCCAGAAACCGTCAAGAAATCTAGAGAGAGGAGAAAGCGTTTTCTCTCTCATCTTTTTTTTCCTGCATCAATATTTCTCTACATGTGGCATAAGTTTCAAAAAATGCTTCTTTACTGTATCTTCTTATTTGATTTTTATTTATAAAAAAACAAGTAAATAATGTAAATAAATAATAATAAAAATTAAACTAAATTGTTCGCTCAAAAGTTTCTCACGATAGACAAGCAATAAAAAAAATGTATCCCATGATTTTCACTTTCCCACTTCTCCTTCTAACAAATGTTTGGGTAGAATGACCATTTATGATTTTGTTGTTGTATCAATATTTGTTAGTCTTCCACGAGCTATCACTCTGAGGTGCTTAAACAAAATTTATAATTTATCTATTCATTATTAGAAAATTCCAAATTTCTTGAGAAGATGATTTGATTTGAAAGAGATAGTTGAACCTTTGTTGTTGATGGAATTGACATTTTGGTTAAGAGGAGACCTGGTGAAGTTGTTTGGATCACTAATTAGATTTGGCAATTATATTCAGAGATATCTTTGATAAGAGACAAATGTCAGCAAATGGGATATGAAAACCCTTCAATGGAATAATGAATGAAAGATGAAATGGGAACTTAGAGATGGATTATGACTCAATCAACTCTAGGGATGTAGAAGATGTAGCGCTGCAGAAGCTGAATAGCTTTTTTGTAGACTTTATACTCTTGAATCTCTTGAGTCTCACCTTGTTTCTTTATAGGTATGACAACCACATACTTCCTCCATTGATCTATTAATTGTTCTTGAAGATGTTGCCATGAATTTATGCTGAAAAGTTTGTTTTCTAGTTATTGATAATTGATAATTGTATGTTTGTAGAAATCAAGTTTGTGGCTTTCACTGTGGAAATTGAGCATTAAAAGTGTGATCTCTGCTTTTAATTGAAATTGACTTTGAATTGCTTCAAGTCATGTCCACTCTCTTTATCTATAGTTAATATGGAAGTTGTTTGTAACATGATCTCATTGTTTGTTTGAGTTTTGATGTCATAAACAGAATCTAAGGCTAGCACGTGCTTGATGTATACAATGCATATCAAACTATACCCAAACGCGAATCTATGATTTTTATTTGAATAAAATTGTTTACTAGCTTTGATTTGAGATTGAATAACAATGGGCTTTGCCAAGTATGTTTTATGTGTGGATGTGCCTTCAAAGAGTGAGACACTATGAGTCACTTCTTTATTTAAAATAACAACAAAATAGAGCTTATATTTCAAAACCACAATCTAATAAAAAAAACTTGGTAGATTGTAACTTTATCATAATATACAATTGTATACATTATATATCTCAAATTAGACGAAAGCATAAATGAGAGCAAAAATGTTTCTTTCTTTTTTTTCTTTTTTTTTGTTAAGAGAAAATATATTTATTTTTGTTTGTTGTCATTCGATTTTTTGAGTCATTTCTATTCAGTTATTTTATCCTCGTAAGAAGTATTTGATGACATTGACTTGTAGTGCAAATACCTATATAGTTTACAAAGGTAAGAGACTTTTTCATGTTAAGAATTATGTATTTAACATTGTTTACCACATGTTGTATAGATAATTCCACGATTTGATTATTTTGAACAAGATATATGTTCAAAAAAGGTTTAATGGTTCACACCAAAGCTATCACCCAACATATAACTTTAAACATCGAAAAAAGATAAACAAAAAGAGTGAAACATGGGTTACTTACTATCTAAATGGAAATGCAAACTATGCAACAATTTTTTTTTTATAAATATCTTAAATATGTTGCATTAATGTTTGTTACATATTTATAAATATGTTGCATATTTATAAATGCAAACAATTTATATTTAATCTATAAATATGTAACAAAAAAAAATTAAAGTATACAGATTCATGTTATGTTCTTGCACAAGCAAACTAGACAAAGAACATAATTTCTGTGATAACAATTTTAATTGCATTAATGTTTAAGATACTTGTTTTTGTACTATGTTAAAATGTATATAAAAACAAAAGTAAACATGTGAACTGATGTTTAATAATTATATGCATAACTTGTAACTTTTGATGCAATTCTAGAAATATGATAGAAAATCTATGTATTTGTTGTGATACAAGTGATATACAAAACTTGTACAAATATTTTTGAATCTTAAAATAATTCATATATATATATATAAGCCATAATTAATTATAGTAATTTTTTTATATATGTAACAACGAATATATAAATATATACAAGCCATAATTATTTTTACGTTATTATATACATATATAAAAGCCATAATTAATGATAGTTATTTTCTTTTTGATAAAATGTTTGTTTAGAATATTGTCTAAATCATTATGTGGTCTCTACCAAAATATCCACACATGTATGATTGAGAGTTAACAGAACACATTAGTTATTTAGTTTTTTCATTTTTTCTAGGTTGATTGATTCTTACTTAGGATAAAATAGAAAAGGTTTTTTCTTTCTCATTGCTGTGAAATTCGAAATGGAAAACTCAAAAGTCTAGTTCCAAAATCCATTTTCTCAATCACTTGTTAGATCAGATTGCAATAAATAACTGCTAAGTTCATCTCCACGATCGTAACATAGCTTACTTTTTCTTGATTAATGAAATTTTTATGTGGAAATTGAATCTATTTTTGCTAGGGTTTAGGTTCAAGATCATTATCGACAGAAATTCTTTCATAACCATGATATAGCTTTTTCTTGATTCATGAAACAAACATTATTGTAGATTTGGCTGGCTCGAACAAAGTGTGATTTTTCAACTTTAACACCAATAACCATGTACATAACACCGAGTGATACCTGAAAGTATCCTCTAGTACCAATATGTACCATTGCTCGACTTGAAAGTGACATCAATTCTACTTAAAGTTTTGTATGGAAACAATGATAACACTATGATACCCAATACAATAAGACTATGAGGTTAATGTATCATAGTAAGTAGCATCCTTCTTACGAGTTCACAATTCAGAGAATTTGATATGAGTAGCACCAATTGGTTGTTTGCGGAGTCGAGCCAATGCCTCTTCTATAGTTTCGAAAGTGAAAAAAGAGTCTATTTTTATCTTCAGTTATAAAGAATTTGACAGTTTTTTATGGCAGTTAAATACACAATGATCACTGAGTTTCCTAGATGCTCCTTCATTTGCAATCTTTTCAAACGCATCAAGAGTTTAGACATCCATAACAACAATGTTCCAATAGTGCACTTTTATCTTCGCCATCATATTTGGATCTATGTGTAAACTGAGATGCCAAATACATAGAGGGAATAAACCATCAACTAAAGTAAAGATTCGTCTCAAGATAATAACCAGATTAGTAGCGATGTATACACAACACAAGATGTGTTTAAGATAGTTTTTAATACGATCACAAAAAAATTTCTATCATTTAATTTGCAAAAATGATTTAAAAATCAAGTTGTTAATTTTACATAAATATTTTAAGCACTAAATAAATAAGAGTTATTTTGTGCATCATCTAAAATTTTAGATTGATTTTTTTTTTTTGGTAAGATAAAATTTTAGATTGATAACATATATGGATGTTAAGTTACTGTTTGTTTATTACATACTAAATTGATAACAAAATTATTATTAGAAAGGCAAGTTACAATATGGATGTTTATTACTCCCTCCGTTTCATAATAAGTGTCATTCTAACATTTTGCACACAAATTAAGGAAATATATTAAAACTCTATTATACCCCTAAAAACTTATTGACTTTTGATATTCCTTTTTTCTTATTGGTTAATAATAAGGTTAAATTAGACCATTTATGCTAAAAGTTACATCGTAAATCTAAAACGACACTTATTTTGAAACAAAAAAATAATCCTAAAACGACAATTATTGTGAAAAGGAGGGAGTATAAATTTACATATGTAAATTGATAACGAATCTCTATTACAACTATTAGAAAGTCAAGTTACTCGTTTGTTTTATTATTTTTATTATAAAGTTTCTTATATATATGCACAAAACGAGAGACAGTAAACTTTAAGCTTAAGAAGAACAAAATATTCTCATTTCTAACATAATCAATGATTCTTGAGCTGCAAAAGTATTAGAAAAATGAGATTTTAATTGGTCTCTTTATCATGAATTTCAAATTGATATTTCAAAAATGAAACTTCAACTGGTCAAAGTTTTGATGTTTTTTTTTGTCTTAAATTATTGATATCTCATTCAGAAAACGTAATTTAATATCGTGATTTCATTTCGTAATAGTGATGGGAAGCAATGTCACATTTTAAACTTTACCTGAGTATTGCTCCTTCCATTTAATTGACCATCAAATTTTGTTGTCTGAGAATGTGTAATATGTTCCTTAGCTACTAGCTGCTACAGACCTAATAATACATATATTTCATCATTAAAACTCTTGTTGAGATCTCTTTTCAATTGCATTGTATAGTTTAATACTCCTTCCATCTCAAATTATAAGATGTTCTAGCAAAAGCACTTAAACACACATATTTTTTTTTGGTCGGGACTTAAACACACATATTAGAAAACTCATTTATTCTTTTTTGAAAATAATTTTATATTTTATTTAAAAATTATCTAACCAATATTTTATTTAAAAACACACATATTAGAAAACTCATAGCAATATGTATAAAATATTATAAATTGAAACAAAATTAAAAACCTTAAACTCTTATAATTTGAAACGCAGAGAGTAATTTTTAGAAAATGAACAAAAATTTAGTCTCCTAATTCTATAAGTGGTGCATTGTTTCGAATTTAACAAAAATAATCTATTAGAGAAAATCCATAGAAAACTTCCAAAGTTAATCAGCAACAGCTTAAGCCCTAACATTTTTTACTACTAGAACAAACTTTCAAACTATATAAATCATTATAACCCTAAATGTTAGAATCATTAGTAATTTAAATCCGAAATATCTTTTAACTCACATAATAATCATGGAAAGTATATAAAGAGTGTCAAAGTGAAAACTACATTATCTATGTATTAAACTATCAAAGTGAACAAAAACTTTTATGGCAACTGTCAAACAATATCATAATCAACACATAAAAAAAAGATGACGAATAAGAGCATGTACATTAGGGGTTTTAGTGGAGTTCATGGGTTCAGATTTTTAGGCAAAAAGCAAAAAAAAAAAAAATTGAAGAGCCGAATTCTTAGTGGAGATTTTTTTTTTAAGAACACCACTAAGAATTCTTTGATGTACATGGTCTAAAGCCAGTAAATTAGGTTTAGATGCTGCCATCTCGTGGCCACTTAATACTGTTTCTTAGGCATCCAAGATTTTGTTTCTGTAGGGTTTAACGTGGGCTTTCTTAAGCCCTTATAAAAAAATACACCATATTTGATGAGACCTTTGGCTAATTTGCTTGCAAACACGTCTCGGGTTCGAATCCTAAAGATTTACCTTTTATTTTCTTTGTTTTCACTTTCTTCTTCTTCCTCCTTTCTTCGCCGACGCTTGATCCTTACCTCCGGAGAAGCGACTAATTGATTCCTCAGGTTCTTGCTTTCTTTATTCTGCAGTTTCCTTTCTCTCTGTTCATAAACTTAGGTTCACTTTGTGATTCATCGATATGAATATTGGTTTTCTGAGCGGTCACAGAAGTGTAATCTTCTCCAATAATCCAGCTTTTTCTTATGATCAGCGCTTAGGTTTTAGTCTTTGTTTTTGTCGATATCCGAATGGAAAAAACCCTTAAAATCGAATTTGATTTTTCTGCCTTGCATTGTTTCAGGAAGAAAAAAGAATGGATTTTGATGACGATGATAAACCAAAAGAAGTTTCTAAAGTCCGTAGATTTGTACCTGGTCGTGCCGGAAAATCCAAACCCAAACCTAAACCGGAACCCACTGCCGATAAACCAGAGCCGCCACAGCAATCACAAGCTGAGTCTGTAAGCAAGAGTGAGCACGACGTTGATGCCAAATTCACTGGCCTTAAGGTTGAACCTCAGGTCTTTAATGGACCTGTTAAAATGGAAATTGATTCTAAAGTGGATAAGGAGCCGCAGATTACTGAAGATGAGTTGATTGAGGAAGCTCAGCTTCCATTACAAGAGGAGAAGGAAGTAGAAGAAGAAGAAGATGTTGTTGTTCGTGAAATAGACGTTTTCTTCAATCCGTCTATTGATGCTAACACTAAGGTCTATTGGATGGAATTTTAGACTTTTTAAAACAAATGATTCTACTAATCGTTTTTAGCACTTGATTCACGTTTTGTTTACCTCACATTTGGCAGCTTTATGTTCTACAATTTCCTCTAAGACCGTCTTGGCGTCCATACGAAATGGATGAACGATGTCAAGAAGTGAGTGTTGCCATTTTTATTGCTATTACTTGATCTACATTGTTTCGAATCTAATATTTTTTGTTCATTTATGTGTCTTAAGGTTAGAGTGAATCCCTCTACCACAGAAGTGGAAATTGATTTGTCTTTGGATGTCAACTCAAAGAACTATGACCCCATGTTTGGAATAAACATGACTAAGCAGGTGGGTTTTATTTCCAAGCTTGACTCAAGTTTAATCTAATTGATGCACTTCAACTTTTTGTCGGTTTTCTTGTTTTTTGGGTAGACCTTGTCAACAACATGGAAGCAGCCTCCTACTTTGGATTATGCTATTGGGGTTCTTTCAGGTGATAAGGTATACTTCCTCGTTTCGAATGCTTGATAACATTGTTGTGTTTGTGCAGTGAGGATGTCTTATTGAATTAGACTTGTTGACTTGCAGTTACACTTGAATCCTGTTCATGCTGTTGCTCAGCTCCGACCCTCTATGGAGCATCTTACACCCGTAGGCAAAAAGAAACAACCAGAATCTGCTGAAGAATCTGTCGGAACATCAAAAAAACAGGTATAGATCATGACCTAATATTTCCTAAAGAATTGAGGTGTGTAGATGTTGGTTCAATTTTAACGTGCTGCAATCTAGCATGATCGCTTCTCTAGAGTTAGGCGTTCTCCTTTTTATTTCATTTCAACTTTCCGCTTTGTCAAAGATTTGCTTAAGTAGTTTTGGCAACTTATGCCACCGTTTACATGATTCTAACGTTTGATCTATTTATTTCATCCTTGGCAGAACAAGGGAGTGCAGGCTTTGACGGATCAGAAACCAATTCTCGAAGAAGTATGAGAAATGTTTTATCTACTTTTTATGTGATCCTTTCCTTTCTTTAGGTTGTTGGTGTATGGCTTGGTAAACTTATACTGCTATGCTATCTTTCTTCTTCCTTTAGAATTGGGTTGCACTCAAGTATCATGGACTGCAGTCCGAATATTGCTCCAGATATCTTAATGGAATGATGGCGAATGGGAACTCTTCAATAGACTTCAACATGAGCCCGTATGATATCTTTCTTTTCACCTCCTGCTTACTTCAAACTCTTTTTTTCCTTAATAACCCTCTTGTATTTCATTAAAGGGACATATATATCAATGAACTGTGTCGCGGGGGAAGCAGCAGAAACTCTGACTCGAAAGAAACATGGAAAAGGTACAAAACATTAGGGTCATCTAGTCAGCAGTTGTCATCAAGGCATCGAAAAGAAACTCAGTGTTGCTTTACCAATGCCTATTCTCATTTGTAGGCAACTTGCACCTTTTCTTACGTTCCTAAAGATATAGTCTTTTGCTTTCAGGGTCTTGATATGTCTGCCAATTGAAGAACGTTTGCAAAAGTTGCTCTGCGAGGTTGGTAGCTATTATAATCAGCATTATGGTTTCAAATGAGAGCTTGCGTTCTCAGTTTCCTGTTCTTATGTGTTTTTTTTCTGGATGAAATTATGTGGATACTGCTTTTAAGCTACGAATAAAATACATGTCATTTGACTAACTTCTTAATCCTAGCAGAGATCTCCGTTGTTTCGATACAGCGTTCTGAAACATTATGCCCCTGAGCTCTCAGATGAGGATTTCTTAGCCAAACTCCGAGAATATGCTTGGTTAGTTCAAGGTTTATGGACTCCCAAAACTGGGCTACTAAAACTAGACGCCCCCCTAGAGGCTTCCAGGGATTACGTCTTGAGTCTGTTCAGCCAGGGTACAACTATAAAGTACTCTCAAGTTGAAGCAACGGGTCGCCTTCAGGAAAAGGTGAAAACTATGTTAACTGCATTTGCCAAAGAAAGGCCTCTGCTATGTGATTGGAAGTTCAAAGAGCCCACTGATGTCTCCTTCATCAAATCCTACCCAGAGATTGTTCAGGATCAAGATAGTTTTTGGACTGGCAAGAAAGCTATATTAGAGGAAATGATAACCCAAAAAGGTAAAAATAGAACTGATAACGGGAGGAATGTTGCTGGCAAAAATCCTTCTGTTACACTTAAACCGGAGGTCCCTACAACTCTCTCTGACAAAGGAGGACGTCCAAAAAATATGATACCTCGGGTTGTTAGACAAAAAATGCCAGAGGAACTTCGGAGGGCGTTACCAAAAGCCTTGAAAAAGGTATTTCAGAGTCACAAAGTCTGCAGGTGAGATTACTCTGCACTTATCTCAACTTGGTAATTTTCAGTTTATTGGATTTCATATGGATTTGTGTCTGCAGCTACGAGACCATCTGCCAAGGACTAAGGGATCTTGCAGTTTCCACATCGAATAATCCAAAAGCTGATTCAGGCATGGCAGTTAATGTGGCACTAGCTGTAGATGCTCACCAAGACGAGCTCCAACAAGTTATAAGTGAACTAGCTGTTGACATTCACGGCTCTTTTGTCCACATGTCGTCTCCAGACTATCCAGAATATGACCCTTTGAGGTTATTTGTTGTTGTAACAGGATCACATTGGTTCTTTATGTTTCTGTTGAAGCTCTAAATTCTCTGTTTTTTAATCATCAGGCGAGTGGTGATTGACCTCTTGCGCGGATCTGTACCTGGAACAAAGCTTATGAAGGCTGATGTATTAGCAGCAGGCAAGACTGAACTTGGTCGTGAAGTCACCACCAACGAATACACTAAGGTCTTCACTTAAACTATCTTCCACTTTACTTTATGTTCGACCAAAGTGTAGTTTTAGTTTCTGACTGTTTGTGTGGCGCAGGTGATGCACGACCTCTGTGAATCAAGCTCTTCAGGATGGGTTTTACGGAAAGCGCGATGAGTTATCATCACTCACGAATCATTGACTAGATTTGAGAATTAGAGAATAGGTTTATAGTGGTCTATTAATTTTGATATATTCGAGGCTTTCATTTTTGTAAACGATTCAGTAATTTTGAGAGCGTCCTATTTTGTTTTCCTTTCTTTCTTTTGACATCAAACAGATTTTATAGTACTAAACATAAGATAGCGAAATAAGTCGGGTTGCAACTTGCAAGGCAAGCTTAGTGATCGAATACGTTCATGTTGGACAGGCATTTTATTGCCCATAGAAGAGCATCAAACGCAGACAGAGTGTTCTCACTTGTCTGATTAAGAACTTTCTCTTGATCGACATTTTCAGACACATTACATGCAACAAAGTACAAAAAACAATAGAATCTTGACATTGGTAAAACGAATAAATACTTGAAACTGTTCAATCTAAGGTTTTCATATCTGATGTGATCTCAAGTAAATTAGAAAAACAAAAAAGTAATACGAACTCATTAATAATCTGTTGTTCAAGAAGGGAACAAGAGGAAGATTGTTCATTCTAACAAGTCACTTGAAGAGGCTGCCAAGCAAAAACCGAACTCAGTCTTGTGTGTTGTTTCACCATCCTCATTAGCAGCTGCAGTTTTCCTCAGAATATGTGTACCAAGTCATATGCAAATCTACTCCATTGTTAAGGAAACCTAGACAAAACAATGACAAGAAAATAGTGTTCGAGTTTGCATGAACTTTTTATCTAAACGAAGTTACCCTTTACTAAAACAGACAAAAGGCCATTTCTAAGTAATCACAGGTTTTTAAGAAGCTAATCCTTTTTACCAATACCATAGATACTCTTTCGTAAAGCTAATCAGACCCTTTGATTTACTATTTGTTTTCACATTTACATAAAATGAATGTGACAACCAAATTGAGATTAAGGATACGTCCAGAACAGCACAAACGACTGCAAAAAAAGAGAAAATAGCACTGTAATTAGTATGATGAGGTTGACAGGTTTCATTGAGCACATAAAAATACGCAGACAAACTGTAAACAGCTTTTAGTTGGAAATAGCTTGTATCTTGAAGCAACAAACAATGTAAGAAAATGATATAAATGATGACATACCATAAGGCCACCTAGAAAGCCGTCAAAAAAGACCCGATTCCACGAATCAAAGTACAAGTCTGTAGAGAATCCTGCCTTGGCCATGAGCCCAACAGATGTGATCAACATCACGACAAAGTAAAATACAAAACCAGTTAACCCTGTGAATCCAATTATCCCTGCAAGGACACCAGCGATAATTGACAGAAATGTCCGGCTGCAAAGCAAAAAATCAGTGACACAACATCGTCAAAACACGAGAATCATCCTTATTAGAGAACAAGAGAGAGAATTGTATTGAATCAGACCTGTTTTGTATGACTTTCAAATTTTTCTGCAAATTCTCTGCACTGAAGGTTGGTATGTCACTCATGACATCCTTTGATCTCTTCTCAGATGAACCCATTTAAGTTAGTAACAATCTGACCTACATAGATATCAAAATTCCATCAAATCTCTTTGTTTTCTACATTACAGCAATATATAGGAAGAACTTGTACATCATAAAGCAAGTGTTAGAACCCTACAAGTCTAGATTTTTAAGCTACTTATAGTGGGAAATTTCCCGAGAAAAAAGAAAACATAATTAGATAACTAGGTTCTGCTAAGTAATGCAATCACAACCGAATTCGATTCCTAAAAGCAAAATACTCGATAATGTCTTAAATAGTCTAGGTAAGGTTCCTACAATAGAGCAGGAGCAACTATGGTTAATCGGATCCCTAAAGTCAATTCCGATCTACTTTGAGATCTAGACAAACCAGAAGAAAAAAAGAGAATCTTAAGGAAAAGTTGCGGTTCGGAAGGAGTAGCAAGAGGACGATCGGAGAAGCTTACTTGGTACTTGGGAGGAATTAATGGAGAGGATGAGCGAATTTGATTGAGAGACAGATTGAACAATCAGAGGAGTTACTTTTGTAAAAACTCTCTCGTTCGCTATTCTAAATCCTATCAAAGTTTTTTTTTTTTAGATAATAGTTTTTAAAAAAATAATACAAAGTTTTGATACTTTATGGAAAAAAGTGTAAATATGTAAGAGTTTGAGGGGTAAAAGAAAAATCAGGAGACTGATCGTAGGGATGATGAACTTGCCGGAATAGTACAATAAGCAAGAACTCATTTGGGATTGAAACTGACTAGAACTGAACTATAGTGAATTATATTATAGTTATTTACCTCTTTATACTATAGTTATTTTCTGCAATATTACGTTTTAGACACTATATATTATAGTTATTTACCTCTTTGCCCCATTCAGTTTTTTCTTCAAAGGTGGAATCTTTGATGGTATATTGTGGAAGCATTGGGTTTTGAGGTTGACCTGAATCATCCCGAGGATGATCACGAATGTAAACTTTAAGCAAAAAGGAAATTAAATTATCTGAAAAAAAAAGGAAATTTTAAAAAGATGAAATTTGCCGTTAATCAGAAAGAAAAGGGAAATTACATAAATAAGTAAACTTTCCTTTTTAGCTCTCTCGAGTTAGATTGTTGAATCTATAAATGTTACTGTGAAAGCCATCAAAGGAAGTTATCTTCCATTCTCTAGCTAGCTTCCAAAGAGACAAAGAGAATGGGTTGCATTGACAAGGGTGAGGAGAAGAAGAGTACAAGTCCCAGTCCAAGTCGTAAGAGAGTGACTTTTGATTCCAATATCAAAATATATGAACACACTGTCGTAGAAGAATCTATTGTGCTCTTTCAAGAGAAGAAAGAAGAGGTAAAGTCTTTGAAGTCGAGCCAGGCTCAATGTTCATCTAAAGGGAGTGATGTAAGCACTAACTCGTCAGGATCTTACCCTTCGAATCATAGATACCAGAACCGTAGAGAAAGTGATGACGAAGAGGAGGATGTAACAGATTGTGACGAAAGTGATCTAGAGGATATTGATGATGATGATGGACTACTGGATGAAGACTATTACGATGAGGACAATTATGAAGATAAGCTGAACTTTTATACAGAGGAGATTGTAAATAATGTTTTGGACATTGAGAGGATAGAAGAAAAGACTAATGTGAGAGCTAGAAACAGAAGTGGATATGTCAATGCAGTAATGAACCCAATCGAGAATCTCACTCAATGGAAAGCTGTGAAATCCAAAGGAAGAACAACACAGACACAGCCTCGAAAAGAGAACATGACAAAACCTTACTTTAGCTTGGAGGAGCCTCGAGTTGATAAGATATCATCAGCATCATCCTTATCATCTTCTTTATTCAGCTTGAACCTGAAACCAAGAGATGAAACAAAGAAACAGAGAACTCAAGATATAGCTGTTGATGCTAGTCTCTCAACTTGGTTGTCTACATCAGAAACCAGCAGTGTTTCTATGGGTGGTGAAAACGCAACGTCCGAGAAGAAGAAGGGATACTCAAAAGCTGTTCAAAGCCATGATGAAAGACCAATATTGGGAGCTTTAACTGCAGAGGATATAAAACATTTTTCAGCTACGAATTCACCAAGTAGAAGCCCTGAATCACCAATAATCGGAACAGTTGGTAGTTATTGGAATAATCACTCAATGGTCACTAGCAAGTACAGAAATGTATGAATGAAGTCCAAGCTCAAGTTAACTCAAGCTCTTCTATCTCGGAGATCAATGGCGTCCTCACAGACATCACCAACCTTCTTTAGTTCTTTGAGGTTATCTCTTTTTAAGTTTATCAAACGTGATCTTAATGTTTAGTTCAAGATTAATCAGATTGATTCATTCATGTTTAACCGAATCCAAATAACATTCAACATTAGCATTCCAGATCGATTTCATTCAGTGAAGTTGATGATTTAATCTTTGGTTTACAAATGATGCGTATCAATCAATCTGTAACAACAGAGTCATCAGATCGATGATGATGATGACGATGACGATACTCATTTCGAATTTTAGTTTCGAGAACAGAGACATAACGATCAAGAACAGAGATTACTGCTTCAAATTCCGACACTTGTTTCTCGATTGCATCAATTTGTCCGACAAATTCATCCAAACCACCACTTTTGGATTTCATTTGCTCTGCGAAAATTCTAAGCCCAGCTGCCACGTCACCAAAACCTTCGTACTCCGACGAAATTCTCAGATTCATCTTCTCCAATAGATCCAATTGATTGTTCGTTCCCTATTTTATCTACCAGACTAAACTTCAGATCTATGGAACATATAATTCGAATGCTAAAAAACTGTAAATAATTTGGGATTGAGTTTTTGACCTGGAGCTCGGATTTAACCATCGATGATACACTTGTGAATAGATTCTCTAGCGATTCAGCTAGATCATCACCTATCGCATCCGCCATTGATAGATATATAGAGATACTTCTTCTCGCAGCGACAAACAACACCCGAAAAACCAATTGACTCTTTTTTCTTTTTGTTAGTAATAAAATGATATTTCATTAATTATAAACGCTTTTAACATTCTATGCACAATAAGAAGGTTTTTAGAGCTGATTAAACACATACCAAAGTCACTCTCATCATTACTACATTCAACTGGTAACATGAAGTTACGGGTTAACAATTACAATAGTTTACACTTGCACACTAAATAACAAACTTCAATTCCCTCATGAATACATCACTTTGAAGAAAGTGAAGGAAAATTTCACAACTTCGATGTTTCTGGAATAGTTACATAAAAATTACATTTGATGTGTGCACTGTTTGATTAATCTAGGCTGCTGTACAGATCAATGCTTCCTATTTGTAGTCTAGAGGTTGAATTCACATCTCGTACACACAAGAACCGAAACCTGCAACAGTAGATATAAGATAAAGACCATAAGAAAAAGAAACGCAAGTTTTGTGATTTATGACTCAAACCAAGTTATAGATCAGAGAAATGATATCTAATACTTTACCTGAAAAGATTTGCTTGGAATCCAGGTGATGTTATTTTGTAGGATTTCCGTTGAAACCGCTCCTCAAATACCTGACCACTTTGTTTGTCTAGAACACACCATGTCAATCCACCATCGCTACTTGCTTCCAGAACCCTGGCCGAGGCAACAAACAGCTTTAGGGGCGCTCTAACTTAGAGCAAAGAGTTGTGTATGTTTGAACTTTTTTAAATATATGATGAAGACATTACCAATCTCTGGGGTCTCTCTCTGGGGCATCATTAGCAGACATGAGTTGGTATGCTATGAGTTGGTGCAGCTGGTTGTAGAGTGTTTTGTAAACGATCCAACTTCCTGTAAGAGGAGAGTTTGATATTTCGCATCGTAAAAATGTAACAAATATCAGAAATTTGAATCAGGGTTTTATATCATACCTTTTGCACCATTTGGTTCTTCCCATTTGGACTCTTGGATTCCATCAAAAGCTGCGGTTGCCTGAGGTATTAAGCCATGCTTTTTAGGAATAACCACAACGAGTTTAATTAATGGTGAGATGAGAGTTATAGTAGTGTACTACTTACAATGCCAGAAGGAAGCTCTTCACCACTTGCAAGGACGGAGCCAGAGCATACCCTGTTCTGTTTCAGAAATGGAAAAGACAGTGAATCTTTGTTCAAGTTTTGCCATTTGCTGAGGTCTGTGACCAGTTCCCTTAAAGCGTCCAAAGCAACTGGCAATGCTAAAGCTGTTTTTGTGGGTTTCCCGTCCAAGCATATTGTGACAATTTTATTGTCTGTGTCTTTCTCACTCTTTAAAGATAGAGCGAGAAGCAAACCATTTAGTGTGGGAAGAAACTGCTCAGGGAACGAACTTGAGGTATCTGAATTTAAAGGCAAACGAGCCTTCCTCATTTTGTAAGACGCAATCTTTAGATTTACTAGGACTTGCTGGATCACCTTAAGTACCTCAACTGCTCTTACAACAGGTAAGCCGTCCTCAACAAACTGAGTCAAGATAGGCAGAAACGAGTCATGAATGTTGGTCACATGTTCATCAACGCATTTTCGAACTGGGCAAGAGGAAGAGCTGACAGAGGAGTTTTCATCTGATCCAAATTCTGATCTCAGAATGCGCCATTCCCTGTCCCCACTTTGCCTTCCAGGTAAAGAAACTGAGGCATCATCTGGAGAATGCAAATTTCCCTCCAGTTCTATCTGCTCATTGCTATCTCGGCGGTAGAGCGCAGATAGATTTTGACTCATTGAGCTTCGACGTTCTCTTGTAAGGGTTTGAAGAACAGCTTGCAAAGATGATTCAGTTGTGAGAGTTCGTCTAGACAAAACCTAAAGTTAAAAACAATAGCAAGACCATGAGTAATGATGAATGCAAATGTTGTTGCAGATCCTTAGACAAACAGAACAGGCAGTGTTCCTGCAACATTACCTCATGCCATTTCTTTGTATATCGCTTAGTGACATCATAAACCCCGTCCATAGAAATTCCAATAACATAATTCAACTTTTTACCCCATCTAGAAGGCAAAAATTTCGTGAGTATGTGGCAGTTCATTTATCGGGATTATTCAAAGAAATACATGGAAAGGAAGGTAACTGTTGAGCAAGAAAACTTGCCCTTTCTCATATAACATAGGTTTGTCATACACTCCTTCACAAGGGTCAAGATGGATCCATCTGCAGAAAGACAAAAATGGAACAATTACTCGATAAAATTCCTATAAAAGAAATCAAAAGACTTTTTTTTGGCACCTTTGTTTACCTTCCCAACGAATGAGAGAAGCATTCCGTCCAGACGTGATCTGTGAAGTCCAGTATCTGTGAATAAATAAACATATTACAAAAGCACACTACAATAATAAAAGAAAAGCAAAACTGTTGCTAGGAAGTGACGACATTAGTTGGCAGTATACCAAACGAGAATCATAGCCAAACGAGCGGCAATAAAGAGTAAAACAGTTGGCCCACTCCCCACAACGACCTCTCTTTGTTTCTATGAGCTGCATGAACAGCGAAGAAAAACTGGAACATGTCAATGAAGCTAGGAACATATATCTTCCAATGTAAAAGCTATTTAGTTACCTTTAGCGGATCATTGTAACGAGGGAATCTAGTAATTGTTGGACACATGGTACAGCTGTATAAGTTATAAGTGAAACAACAAAACAATAAGTCAAAATTATGTTCCACAACAGAATATAACCAAAGTATGTTCAAGTCGATTAATTCTTGCTCTTAATTCAATACATTAGATCAGATGTGAGTGATTAAGGTTATATATTCCTGTGATTCCCTCGTGGAACAAAAGCATGAGTGGGATTACACATGCAACATTTCCTGAACAAATAAAAAGCTAAGAAAAACTACAAAGTAAACCACATACCGATATAGTTCAACTCGATTTGCTCCATAAGCAAGCTCTGAGGTAAGTGGCTCTCCCATTCCCTGGCCTATGGTTTTGCCACCACAAAAGGTACAAGTAGGTTCATTGACCCATCTGCATTGTCACCCAGTTAACTACTAGATAAAAAGTTTTTTGAAATTACTGTGTCAATATATATGCTAAAAACTAAAAATGCTGCACAGAGGGAACAAATAATCTTATAAAGTAAACCAATGAGAAGATGATATGAAAACCTCATAGCTGAAGTAGGAAAGCTTATTATACAGATTGTAAATCTCATCAAGGATTTGAATAGCATAGCTTATTATACAGATTTGGGCACAAATCTGAACCAAATATCAATTCAGCAAGATGTAATCTTTCTGTGTCTCTTTTTCCTTTCAAATTTAAACTTTATGGATTATGTCAGTGTCAATTTTTGAAGTTCTTATAGTCAAAGAAAAGGGAGCTTAGGAAAACCTGAAGGATCTTTTGAACCAGAAAAGTAGCTGAAGTAGGAAAGCGTAATCTTTTTCATGTTTAGATGGCTCGAAATTCCCCTCCTACATGTTTGTTAGAAGCTTGGATCAGCTAAACATTTCATATCAGGAATTCTTGTTCAATTAATCAGTGTTTGTTAAGCTCAAACCTTGGCCAGAGAAATCAATGCTTTCTCCTCGAGACTATCTTTAGGAACAGTATTTCGAGCAGCTTCTTGACGGACTGGATCTTCATACTGAACCACATAAATTTGAAATCATACATCAATGCATAAACAAATACACATAATCCAGATTCTTCTAGAAAAGATTCAAAGAATATAGTTTATCACCATGAGGACTTGGCTGACATAAGGCCTTATTCTCTGCTCGAACGCACCACTACCTTGTGGAGTAACAAACTGTTGCAACATCATCGCATCTTCTTCTGCCTGAAACCAAGAAACACAAAACCAAAATTAGCCCAACATCAATATCAATCAGTTAATAGATGCCCATGAAAGACAAATAGCAAATGAAAAAACCTGCAACATTCGGGCTAATTCTTCGTCTGATTTCACCATGTCCACATCAGATATCTCACCACTAGTATTGGCTCTTTCTGGCTTGTCTTCAGAGTTATCTCCAATTGAGACCAATCGAAGTTTATCCGATATGGAAGCGAGATCAGACTCATCCGACACCAATCGATCATCATCTTCCGCAACGATCTATCAAAAATTCACCAAATCAATAACAGATATCATCCATCACCGCAAAAACAAAAGCAAATAACCAATAAAGTACCTTTTGCTCATCAGGAGGAACCAAAGTGAGGGAGAAAAGTTGAAACCTTAAGACCTGCAAAGAATCATAAGATGATTGAATCGGAAAAAAAACGAGAGCAAACTATATAGGTATAGAGAGATAACCTCAAGACCATCTTCAGTGTTGTATTCGACGTCGAAGCTGGAATCTTCATGGCGGACGACAAACTTCCGAGCCACCATTTATATTCCGAAACGATCTGTTTCTTGACAGGGGAAAGTGATGTTGTAAAGAGAACTGGTCTTTAACAACGTTGACGATTGACGAAAGATGATGGTTTTTTCTTTTATAAACCACGAACCAGCCGGTTCTCTAAAATCCTGAACCGTTGGTTGGTACGATTTGATTTCATACTCAAGATCCTATCAAGCTTACTTCCAACTTCCACGGAGAAAGATCCTAATTTGTAATTTTTGAGCAATATCTTTGAGTGTGCTTTNTTTTTTTTTTTTTTTTTTTGTTAAATGAGTGATTTTAAACTCACTAATATTTATTAGAATCTAGATTCTATTTGATTGTGAATATCTAGTGCCACAATTTTTGAAATGTTAATTAGATTATTAATTTGTTGACCTAAAACAAGATAATATTATGAAATTTTCAAAACATGTTGTAATAATAATAAAAAATCTTATTAAAATATAGAAAAAGAAAAAGAAAAGTATTTAACGACGTTTTCTAATTAAGGAAAGTTAAAATAGGAGAGAAGACAAAACATACTAGAATGGAGTACACATTGACAAGACATATCTTTACACAAAGTTAACCAAACCAGTACACATAACACATACATAAACAACTACTTAAAAAAAACAGTTAATTTGAAAGAAAAAAATACAATTGCAGAGAAAGTAAAGAGATGATCTTCATAGTACGGTGGTTATGTCTGTCGTGTCAGTGGCTCAGAGAGAAGACAAAGCTGACCAGGATTGTCAAAAGAAATCTCCTCAAGTAATTTTTGATCATGACTTTTCTCAATATTAATCCAATCATCAAAGTCTCCTTCAAATTCAAAAGGCGTATCAAAATCTATGAATTGTGCAATATCGATATTTTGATCGCAATCCAAGTTTCCTTCAAGGTAATAATCGTTGTTGTGGTTCAAGTTTGCAGGTAAATCATTATCGAGGACAACAACATCATCATCAGGTATGCAACAAATTGTAGAAGTAGTAGACTGAATAGTTAGGGTTTGATCTGGCTCTTGAGTTCCCACATCGCTCTTCATCAAGTTATTCTTGTGATCATCAACTAATGTTTGACGAAGATGATAATGATTCGGCTCCCCTGAACGCAGATTTCTGACATTATTCAAAAGCTTTGTCATTGAGTCGACCGCCTCCCTCAATTCTTCAGGATT
>OVBA01003057.1:0-30203 GCA_900406435.1 Lepidium aucheri | reverse complement strand
AGAAGCTTTGAGATGACCCATCAGACAGTGCAATAAGTTGTTTCTTTTTTCTTTTTTGGGTTCATAGGACTAGGACAGTGTTTGTCTTGTGCTCTAATGAAAAAACTAGAGGAAATATTTTTGAAAATCTTCGATATTTTATTAGTCCACTTTATTTTTTTGTAACGTTATAAATTTATAATTATTAATAATTATTTAACGTCAAAAATGTATATTTTATAATTTTGAACATATATTATTATAACGTATATTAATTGATGTTGATCTCAGTACTTTTTGGTAGAATTTATTGTGTATTGTAACGTGGATACAAAATAGATTTTGTGGAAAGATAACAAAGAAGAAATTATATATTCATTTATATAATACTTTTTGTTCATTTTTAAAAAACCATTGAACATTGAAAATTAAAATATTCATAGAACGGAATAAATGTTCATTAAGAATGTTACCATGAATATGTGATTGTATTTATGCATAAGGGTGCAATGAAACATTTCGGAAAATCAACTAATATAAGAGCAAAAATTATTTACTTTTTCATTATATGTTAGTAGCAGTTTTGAGTCACTAATCACACATTAAGTCTTTAAAATCTTATTTTCTTAATCAATATAAGTGTATAGAGCAGATTTTTAATATTTTTGATGCATCACAATACAAGTGTTAGCGTCTACATAACTCTTTAATTGAAATAGAAGCATGTATAAGCAATACACCTAATGCTTCAAAACTTGAGAATATGACTTACCTATTTAAATAAGTAATATTTGGAGATAAACAACAAATATATAAGAATTCTTGTAATTTCATGTAAATTCTTTTGATTTAAGTAAGATAGATGTATAGATGCATAAATGAAAATGTATTGTATATATGCATAAATTAGTTATAGTATGATGCTTAAAATGAAAATGTAAACGGAATATTTTATTCTTTTATTTATAACATAAAAGTAAAAAAACATTTAGAGAAAACAACTCTACATATATTTATTAATCCTTTTGATAAAAACCAATCTATTCTCAGCATAGTCTACAAATACAAATCTTGTGTGTGCTTTGTTAATGAAGATCTAATCTTCTTAATGATATAGTTAATACTTTTTTTAGATTTATTATTAATTTTGGATATTGATGTTATTTTCTTTTCGGATATGGATCAGTTTTATAAAAAATACATTATATTCACATTTAAACAAAGTTAAAACACATATGAACATTCAATGTTATATTTATGATGTATCTGATAATTCAATCAAATGAATTTCTATAGCATATATATGTTAGGTTCCAATTTAAATAAATTCAAATGTTTTAGATTTTAAAAGTGAATGATTGATTAAAACATGTATATATGTTGAGCATTTTTTGTACAATTCTTCTATTCTATTTTTGTTTTGTCCATCTTTTATTTCTATCCTCAGTTATTTTAGTAAGTTTTGTATTCAAAAGTTTAAAGAATAAAATTAGAAAGGAATACAATAAATATATTTTCATTTTGTAAAAAACTTTTATTTATTGTATATTCATTTCTAATGTATTCTTTAAACTTTTTTATATATATTTTTCTTGTTTCAAGAAAATGTTTAGTTTTTTAATGAATTTCTATTAGATAATGAATTGAAAAAATTTGCACTTATTTAATTAGATAAAAAAATCTTTAAATCAATTTATTTATGCTAATTTTTGTTAGTTCTAAAGTTTTCAATGTGGAAATGAAATATCAAAAATTTTGCTGATGGAAGAATGTTATGATAATATTTTCTTATCATTTTGCTAATGAAAAAATGTTATGCTAATTTTCTCTTATCATGTTATTCTACTTTATGATAATTTTATTAAATTTTAACAATTTTTTGCTGTGACCAATTTATTACATCATAAATGTGTGACAATAAAAATAAAATAAAATTCTAAAAAGTTGTAAAAATATTTTTTGGAATTTAAAATCATTTTCACCTAAGGATTTTGCTAATGTTGATAATTAACTATTTTTATATGCTTCGACATTTGAATAAGAATTTGTGCGACCAAGAGAAAAAATAACCAACCTATAATTTATAAGTTTTCAAATATTTAAAAAAGATATTGATAGTTTAATATTTTAACTAATATTTGTGATTATTAGTTTATGAAAACTGATAGGGTTACATCTTATATTGTCATGCTTCATATGTGGTTAAAAATATGGAGAAAAATAAAAAATGACGGTAATAATGAAATTTAATATTATAATAAAAATACTAAAAGCAAAGACAAGAATAATGTATTTCCATCACAATATTTTAATTTTAATTTCTTGAATGGAATCAAAGGTAATGAATAAGAAATTGTATTCTTACTTTTTTACAAAATGAAAATATATATATATATATATTTTATTCCTTTCTAATTTTATTCTATAAACTCTTGAATACAAAACATACTAAAATAACAAGATAGTACATTCATTAACTCAAGCACACAAGATTTGCACTTGTAAAGTATGTTGATAAGGCTAATTTTTCTCAAACGGATTAAGAAATCTAAGTAGAAAATGTTTATTTTCTTTCATGTTTTAAACTAAAGAATAAAACATTTTGTTTACATTTTCATCCTAAGCATTATACTATAACTAATTTATGCATCTATACAAATAGAAAAGAAATTTTATTTCTCTATAAGATTAGAAATCTCAAAAGAGAGAAACAAACTAACAATCTAAAAGGAAAAAGAGAAAGATCCTTGTTTAGGCTAAGAACATTGCAGTTGCTGATGAAGCATCTCGTCTTAATCTAAAGAGAAACTTCTGTCTTTTTTGGTGATCTTTCACTCGTTTTTTAAAATGAAAAGAGGTTTACTTTTCCCTGAATGCTATCTTGGATGCTGAATAATCACTAGAACTGAATCTTCTTGCCTTTTGTAGTTTGAATATGGCACTGGCTGCAAACATAAAGTTAATGGCCAGTACGAGTTAGATTAAAGTCTGGATTGATGATCCAATGGAGCGAGAGAATAGTTGCAAGTGACTTGACTTACCACTCCAATGTTCCATTCATTACTTCTGAATTCTCTGAAAGATTTTGCATCCATTTCCTGAAAAAATTGTATAGAGATAAACATAAGTGAAACATTACTGAAACCAAAACATATTAGCAAAGCTTAGAATGTGTAAGGCCAAAAAGGTTTAGAATGTGTCACTTACCATACTATAGATTGGAGGGATAAGAGCACTTTCTTTGGGTTTCACTGTAGGCATTACCGAGAAGCGCGGTGCCATGTCCTGAGACCTGAAAGTCCAACTGCCAAGTATAGTTTGGAGCTTTGTTAGTTCTTGACCAAGCTAAAACAGAGAATGCATTTGAGAAAGTATAAAGTGGGATCATAACTTACCCAATATAGAGAAAGATGCAAAACTGAGCCCATTCTCGAATTAGTAGCCTGAGCCAATAGTTTTGAGAGGAGTTATCCATGTTCATATAGATCTGTCAAAAGTCAAGATGACTGTGAGTATAAATGATGAAGAACCAAATCCAACATATTGTAAGAAACTAAAGAAATGCTCATACAACAGTTTCTGCCATGGCTACAATCTGCATAGCTCCTTGGAATTTTCTGAAAACCACAAAAACAAATGAAAACTCTTAGCAATTTATCCACTAACAGTTTTCCACAAAACCTCAGAGAAACAAGAAATGAAAAAACTTACTTGAACATGATATATTTAGCATACACAGCATCATGCATAGCTTGAACATTCTCATCTTCAATAAAACTTAGCTGTTCTCTTAGAATCAATAAGTTTTGAGATATGTGGTGGAATATAACATAGAATGAGATCATGTAATTAATGATCAAAAGCACCTGAAGAAAGAAGAAAAGATTGGTTCATCATCTTGTAAGTAAACATTAGCTTCAAATGAGTAGATAAGAAGGTAAAACTCACTGAAAAATAAGGAACAGAAGCTCTATATCCAACGAGAGTCAAGTAAAAGATACAACCAAGTGAAGCTGTAGTTCTACGTTCAGTCAATGAGAGCCGTTCACAAGTGATGCAATAACCGTGAGAGATGAGTAAAAATGACACAAATGAAGCTGTTTGAAACAGAACACCAGTCACATACACACCAAAAGACATCCAAAGAGAGCAAATGTGATTGTAAAAACATGAATGCCTGCACAACCAAAACCATTTGAAAACAATCTTTGGATCAAATGGGCATTAAGACAAGAAGTTTCTTAATTTGACAAAGGAACATTAAAGGTTAATAATAACTTCACAAAAGCTTAATTAAGTACTTACCAAAAGAGGAAAGATAGTGTGAGCTGTAAGGCTTTGATCATTGGAACTGAAGCAAGAATCCATTGAAGACTATTTGTCTGCTCTAAAACAACACACAGAATCAAATCAATTTCTGTTTCTTTCTTAATGAACTGAAATATTCACAGTATGAAGATAAATCATCAAATTTTAAAAGAAAGACCTTTCATAAACCCAATTCAAAAGAGAGAAATTGGAGAATTATTGACCTGAAAGTTACGATTTTTTAAAGTGTTAACCGTCCAGGAACAAGCGGAGAAAGACCAGATCGATAAAAATGTCAAGTAGAGAATTGGAAGATGACGATATGACTCATCAACGCCATGGGTGCTATGAGATGCTTCCATTTAATAAGAGAAAGCTTAATCTCGGAGAAGACAAGACAATTCTCTGTAAAACCTTTTGATTTTGTATTAAAGCTTTCACATTTCTGTTGAGGTTCTAATTCTATATAATGAATCACTTTACTATTGACACTTGTCATTTTGCACTGATTATTTTTAATTTTAGTTTTGGACAAAAGTCACAAAATCAATAAATTAATAATTTAATTAAGACTTAACTGCCTTAAGATTAATCCCACTTACATCTCCAACTAACTATTCATTTTTATTTCATGTATTTTATAATAAATAATCATAAATTTATTTTTAAAATAAAATATTATTAACTAATCGAAATTTTTATGATAATAAACCAATCCATTTATTTTGCGGATTCTGGTAGCTGGCCTGCCTTTTTTCACTGATGAGATCGTCCGCCTTCGTAGCCAAATTCAACTATTTTTCTATCTCCTTAATTCTGAAAACGCTAAATTTCAAAGTGAATTCCCTGTCGCGTAATGTTAGAAGTTTGTCTAGGAATCTGTCTTTTGTTAATCATGTACCACTGGGCTCTCTTTTTTATTATGAAATATAATTGAGTTATGTTGATTTTATTATTATTATTATATTTAAAAATAATAATTTTCGATATTTATTAATCAGACTAAATAAATATTAAATGTTTAACTAATATCTATAAAAACAATTGTGTTAATTTTAGCTAATTTTGCATCAAAATATCAATAATCATAAACCAAAATATAATTTCTAAACTTTTTTTGTCAACTGTCCTAGTAACCTTTAATCCCGTTCCTACTACTGTAGGTATGCGGTTCGATTTTTAATCCCACTCCTACTATTGCAGGTAGGCGGTTTGATTTATGGTACCAGAAGATTTGTAGAGAGAGCACTACCACTAGTCCACTTGTCCTCGACAATTTCTATATTTTTTTATCAATATTGGACCACAATTAGCCGGTATATTAGCGAAGTTCCTGTTAGGCGGCAGACTAGATCCTTAGAGGTGCAAGTGCATCTATTAAAAATATTATTTATTTATTATACCGAATAGATTAATTTTTTTAACTAATTTCTATAAAAACTTTTTGTGTTGATTTTAGCTAATTTGTTGTTTATTAAGGAACTAGCATTTAACTTAAAGATGTACTTTCAGCAAATATGTAGGTGAAATGAATTTATTATAATTTTGCATGAAAAAATGTAGAATATTGTTGGAGTCGTCGGAAAAATCGGTAGCATAAAAAGAAGGTTGAGAAGAGAAGAGAGTAGACATGCGAACAAAATGGCCATTCAACTAACCCACTCTCTTCTTTTTTTCGTTGAGTTTTGATCACCAATTCCTTTTTTTAATTATTCATTTTTATTCTTTATGTTAATTTAATTTTGTTGGTCGTTGTGACTTTTTATGTATTCAGTTTTGATGCTTTAATTTCGTGGTGCAGTTTACCACTTAATTCGAACGTGGAAGACACTAATTCCACTACAAAATTAAATTAAAAATCGGAGGTTGTTCAGGTTGGTATATATTTAAATAAGTACTGAAATAAAAATAAAATAAATTATAATAACGATCGAGCAAAAGAGAAAGATTCATGTAGGGAAATATAGAAGCATGTCAGAATATGTAATCAACATTATTTGTTTAGTGAAATTGTTTTATGATTAATAAATGTTATGTTGTTATGGACGATGATTAAATCTCAGCTAATCTAAAACTAAAATCTCTAAACATCGAAGATTAAGTCAGAGAAACATTGAGACCAATAACCTCAAAGTAAGGTAACAATCTAAGACCGGAATATAACAACTTGGCGGCTTAAACTCCGAGCTTCTGTTCTTTTATGGCATGAATCTTTGGAACTCTAGTTACTCCTTTAACAATAGTCTCTTATTTTACACCTACTTTTACAACAATTCTTTTGACCATTGTTTCACTTCTTGTGTATGATATGTATATCACTACAAAAGTAAAAATTGTTTTTGATGAACAAAACTATCAAAAGCCATATGTTCCACTTGGCTTGTCTCGATTTAGTTAGATACTAGGTAATGAATTCGAATCTCATCTAGCTATGGTAAGAGAATTTAGAATATGGATCGGACCATTGTCGATCTAATGATTACTTGTTAACATAAAAAACTATCAAAAGTCCAAGTTGAATATTAAGGAGACAGGATTAGAATGTCAATATGCTTCAAGTTCAATTAATTTGCTATGTAAACAAAACACATTGTTTTGGACATTCACACGGATATGTGTTTTTGTTTTCGGTCTATTTGTATACTCGAAAAAAGAGATGGTTGAAGGTCTATATGTGTGTTGCATCACTTGCAAGAACATGTTTCAAGATCATATCACACTTTTGGAACTTTTAATACCAACTTTGTATCAAATGTAGAAAAACTGATAAAGAAAGAAAGAGAAAATGTCTCAAAAATCTTAAACTTACCAATTGAAACATAATAGTTCATAAGCCAAATCATATGAACCCTGAAACAAATTTCAAAAGCCAATGTAAAAAGCCATGATATATCCTTATATGGGCTAAATAAATATGGGCCTGAATTTAAGCCCAAATAGATTTTTAACAATCAAATCAACTGCACATTTTTGTCTTGTTTTCTTTGGGTCGTCTCCATGTTTTGGCCTACTTATAATAATACTACAAGAGAACTAGTAATAATTTAGTTATTGGAAATTGAAACTTGAAACCACTCAAAGAAGACAAATAATGAATCATGATGATGAAACAATTCAGTTTAGTGTATACTAATACCATATTTTTACCGACATTATTGGGTGGTTGTAAGAATTTAATATATGAAATAAATAGACTTGACACACACACAAAAAAAAAAAAAAGTAGCTTCAGCTTTAAGAAGGAGACGCATGCAAAGAAAGGTCATGATGTTGTCTCTGTCTCCAACGCAGTCCTCTCTCCCACGCCTTTGGTATTTTTCTACGTCTCTGACTATCCCATTCCTTCTTACTTTTGCCCTAATGTTCTTTCTTTTTACTCTTTTGCCACTCTCTTATTTGTTGGTTTGTAAGTATTTTGTTTAATGGGATTGACTTACAATTGCTATGAACCTCGTTTTTCAATCATATGTGCTAACAATAAAAAGACTTGAGAATTTAACATTAACAGAAAAAGGAAAAAGGAAAAAGCACAATTTGGCATGAATAGAACAAGACATCTTGTTGCCGAGTTACTTTTAGTCTGATAGTTAGGATGATATAGCTAATGACTCAGATACCAGAATTCGATTTATCTCTACTACATTAATAGATTTAAAATAAATTTTAGGGTATGAGACTTAAGGTATGAATCGAATCTTATTAACCCAATTGTTGACGATAAAAAACAAGAGATCTTGTCTTCAAAGTTTACATAGCTACTTTGAAATTTTCTGATTTATTTTGACATCAAAAATTATTTAATTATTTTGAGTTGAAGTGATTTGAATAATCTCGTAGTTCGATTCAAGAAATTATGTAATCTCTATGCAATATTATTAATTTGATGTTATAACAAATTGTAAAAATTGGTAATACTCTAGTTATTCATACGATCCTAAAAGCATTCACATTCGTGTGCAATATTAGAGGTATTCACATGATTCTTCTAGTTTTAGATTAATCGGATTTCATAGTAGTTTGATTCTTGGATTAGTCGGATCTCATAGTAGTTTGATTCGTTGATCTGTTAAACTGGTTTTGAAGAAAAGTCCTAAACTGATCAAGAGCTTCTAATATTCATAGTAGTTATAATATAATGTTTCAGTTGAACCAGATTACATTATAAGAACAAATTCTTAAGAAGAATAGAAGTGAGAGAGGGTAATCTGGACAATAGCCATAGAGCGAGCAAGCCAAAAGAGACATTTGGCTTTCTTCAATGTGTTGGGCTATGGGAAGTGCCAATCAGAAAAACAAAAGAGAATTGCCAACGAAAAAGTGAAATTCACAAACCCAATTCACCACTATCACCTCATTATTTCTAAAAATATATTCTTTTAAAAAGCCAAAATTTTTAAAAAAATAAAAATCAAAGTTGCCATGAACAAGCCAGTGGAAAAAAAAAGAAAGTAGATAAACATCTAACAACAGTACAGTAGCTCCATGATTTGTTTTCTACATACAACATCTTCTTCGTCTCTACTTTCCTCTTTCCTCTTTCTTTCCATCTTCGATTAAGTTTTTTAGGGTTTTGATTTTTCAATGAGAGTTCGAAGAAGAAGAATATGGGTTTGAGTACTGATAAAATGGCTTCTTTTCGAGTTATCTGGGGAGTTGTGGTTTCTAATGGCTGACCCAACTCGTTGATTCTGTTTAGCTTTATTGTGTTCGTGTTTTTATATTTTTTCTCATTTCTGTTCCAGAGAAAGCTCGAATCTTTATTGGTGTTTTCAAAAGGGAAAGTTGTTGTTATCTGGGGAAAAAAGTGTTTTTTTATCTTGTGTTTGGTATTTTGTTCCTTAAAAGTCGACGAAGTGTAGAAGGGATAGATTGTCTTTGTGTTTATTTGAGATTGCATGGAAAAGCTTCTGTTATGTTTTAGAGCTTTAAAAGAAATAGAACTCGATGTTTATGTGGTAATGTGATTTCGAAGCCACTCTACGAACTTAGGATTTCAGATGGTGTAGATTTGGTATTGGAACTACGAAGTTTGTGGAGTTTGTGGTGGATTAAGAAGCTCTGTCTACTTAATATTATGTACTTCTTCAAGTTGTGGTTTTGAGGGTATCTTCCGTTAGAAAGGAGTATAGTTTGGTATCATCTGGAAGGGTATTACGGTCGTCTGTGGATTCTGTGATTGGGAATAAGAAGAATATTCTGAGCAATGGCAATGTCTTACAAGGATGGTAAGTTGGGATGTTTGGACAATGGGAAGTATGTCAGGTACACACCTGAACAGGTTGAAGCACTTGAAAGGCTTTATCATGAATGTCCTAAACCGAGTTCTATTCGCCGTCAGCAGTTGATCAGAGAGTGTCCTATTCTCTCTAACATTGAACCAAAACAGATCAAAGTATGGTTTCAGAACCGAAGGTAATAATAATGTTCATTGCTTGGGAATTGTAGTAAATGGAAGTTTCTTTGTTCTATCTAATTTATCTAATCCTTGTTTTCATTTCTGTCAATACACTTCAGATGCAGAGAGAAACAAAGAAAAGAGGCTTCGCGGCTTCAAGCTGTGAATCGGAAGTTGACGGCAATGAACAAGCTCTTAATGGAGGAGAATGATAGGTTGCAAAAGCAAGTGTCGCAGCTGGTTCATGAAAACAGCTACTTCCGTCAGCATACTCACAATGTGAGAATCCTATCTTAAAGGATTTCTTTTTAAACTATCTTGTCATTTTAATGGAATAGGTGTTGATTGTCTTTTCTGCTTTTTCTCTTGTTCCAGCCTCCTCTTCCAGCTAAAGACACAAGCTGTGAATCGGTGGTGACGAGTGGTCAGCACCAATTGGCATCACAGAATCCTCCTAGAGATGCTAGTCCTGCAGGGTTAGTGCTTTTATGAGAATGTGGCTATTAAGTCAACTCAAAACGTTCACTTTTATCATAAATCTAGTGAGATTGAACGGTCCAACTTTCTATTTTTTGTAGACTTTTGTCCATTGCAGAAGAAACTTTAGCAGAGTTTCTTTCAAAGGCAACTGGAACCGCTGTAGAGTGGGTACAGATGCCTGGAATGAAGGTATGCTCTGAATTTAACTACTCTCATTTCCTTTCTGTTAATTGCACAGTGTAAGACATCAAGAGTTATTGTAATTTTCTTAATGACTGTTTTGTATTTACGTAACAGCCTGGTCCGGATTCCATTGGAATCATTGCTATTTCTCATGGTTGCACTGGTGTGGCAGCACGTGCCTGTGGCCTAGTGGGTCTTGAGCCTACAAGGGTATGATAGATAGAATCAATCTCATGCTTGAATTACTGCTACTACTGCTACTCTACATGTATCTTATATACAGCAAGGTTGATCTGTTTCCTCTATTTTCCAGGTTGCAGAGATCGTCAAGGATCGGCCTTCGTGGTTTCGCGATTGCCGAGCTGTTGATGTTATGAACGTGTTGCCAACAGCCAATGGTGGAACCATTGAGCTGCTTTATATGCAGGTTAGTAGTTACAAACTATGTGTTTCTTAGATTAAATATTATTTTCCTTTTGTTGAAAATATTGACCACTATTCTCTCTTGAATTTTTGCAGCTCTATGCACCAACTACATTAGCTCCACCACGAGATTTCTGGCTGTTACGTTATACCTCTGTTTTAGAAGATGGCAGCCTTGTGGTATATACCTCTGACGCTGAGTATAATTTCTCTTTCTGTTTTTTTTTGGTTGTCTTATCTATGTTGATCCTTTTCACACGGTGTAACAAATTAAATAGGTGTGTGAGCGATCTCTTAAGAATACTCAAAATGGTCCTAGTATGCCATTGGTTCAACATTTTGTTAGAGCAGAGATGCTTCCCAGTGGGTACTTGATACGGCCTTGTGATGGTGGTGGCTCGATCATACACATTGTGGATCATATGGATTTGGAGGTAACAAGCCTCACTTTGCACCACTATTTATGCATCATATCAATGTCTTGGAAATGTTAATCAAACTATTTGATAATTCTATTAAATAGGCTTGTAGCGTGCCTGAGGTCTTACGCCCACTCTATGAGTCACCAAAAGTACTTGCACAGAAGACAACAATGGCAGTAAGTCAGCTCAAACTCTTTTAGTCTCCTAGCGTCGCATTCCTATATTTGGAATCATTGTTCTTGACTGATGTATACATATCCAATTTGTTTCAAAGGCGTTGCGCCAGCTCAAACAAATAGCTCAAGAAGTTACTCAGACTAATAGTAGTGTTAATGGGTGGGGCCGGCGTCCTGCTGCCTTAAGAGCTCTCAGTCAGAGGCTAAGCAGGTTTGATAACATTACAATTTGCCTCTTCTTCCCGGTGGTTTTGGGTTGTATAAATTTCTGCCTGATACATATTCTCCATACAGAGGCTTCAATGAAGCTGTTAATGGTTTCACCGATGAAGGATGGTCAGTGATAGGAGATAGCATGGATGATGTTACAATCACTGTGAACTCTTCTCCAGACAAGCTAATGGGTATCAATCTGACATTTTCTAATGGCTTTGCTCCTGTGAGCACTGTGGTTTTATGCGCAAAAGCATCAATGCTCTTACAGGTCAGTACACCAATTTATTAATAAATCAACTGATGATTCTTTCAACACTTTTTCACTCTCTTTTTTGGGTTTTTCTGCAACTATAGAATGTGCCTCCTGCGATCCTGCTTCGGTTTCTGAGGGAACATAGATCAGAATGGGCCGACAACAACATTGATGCATACTTGGCAGCAGCAGTTAAAGTAGGACCTTGTAGTGCCCGAGTTGGAGGATTTGGAGGGCAGGTTATACTCCCACTTGCTCATACTATTGAGCATGAAGAGGTCAGTTCAAGTTTTCTTCGGTGCTCTTCCTTGTTTTTTTTTGTCTCATTTGAAATTGATGTTCTTTACATTATTAGTTCATGGAAGTCATCAAATTAGAAGGTCTTGGTCATTCCCCTGAAGATGCAATTGTTCCAAGAGATATCTTTCTTCTTCAAGTAAGTAATTACAGATATAGGTTGTCTCTTCTGCATGAGGTTTTGATATCTAAATGTATATTTCTTGTGATTAGCTTTGTAGTGGAATGGATGAAAATGCTGTTGGAACGTGTGCTGAACTTATATTTGCTCCTATTGATGCTTCGTTTGCGGATGATGCACCTCTGCTTCCTTCTGGTTTTCGTATTATCCCTCTTGATTCTGCAAAGGTTAGGATAAATAATGTTTTCCATCTATTCTAAGTTTCTTTTCCCGGATTTTCAGACTAAACTTTTATTGAACTTAAAAGCAGGAAGTATCTAGTCCAAACCGAACCTTGGATCTTGCTTCTGCACTGGAAATTGGTTCAGCTGGAACAACAAAAGCCTCAACTGATCAATCAGGAAATTCCACATGTGCAAGATCTGTGATGACAATAGCATTTGAGTTTGGTATCGAAAGCCATATGCAAGACCATGTAGCATCCATGGCTAAGCAGTATGTTCGAGGTATCATATCATCGGTTCAGAGAGTCGCATTGGCTCTTTCTCCTTCTCATATCAGTTCACAAGTTGGTCTACGCACTCCTTTGGGTACTCCTGAAGCCCAAACACTTGCTCGTTGGATCTGCCAGAGTTACAGGTAGAAATCAAATCATCAAATATGATCTAAATTATACCACCAAACCAACAATGAGTAGTTATTAATGATGATTCAATTTTTTTCCCGTTGATTATAGGTGCTACATGGGTGTTGAATTACTTAAGACGAACAGCGAAGGCAATGAATCTATTCTCAAGAACCTTTGGCACCACACTGATGCTATAATTTGTTGCTCAATGAAGGTAACAACAAAACATCAAACACATGAATTTGTACTTGAAATATTTATTTGACTCTTCACTGATCTGTTTTTGGATTTGAATATTTGTTAGGCCTTGCCTGTCTTCACATTTGCAAACCAGGCAGGACTAGACATGCTAGAGACTACATTAGTAGCTCTTCAAGACATCTCATTAGAGAAGATATTTGATGACAATGGAAAAAAGACTCTTTGCTCTGAGTTCCCACAGATCATGCAACAGGTATTCAGAAACATTCTGTGATCTTCATTCTTGTCTCACTTGTTCAGTTTCATGGACTCACAAATATTTGATCCAGGGCTTCGCTTGTCTTCAAGGTGGGATATGCCTCTCAAGCATGGGGAGACCAGTTTCATATGAGAGAGCAGTTGCTTGGAAAGTACTGAATGAAGAAGAAAATGCTCATTGCATCTGCTTTGTGTTCATCAATTGGTCCTTTGTGTGAGAGATTTATTGTATTTTCAGACAAAAGCTTTTGCTATTTGGTTGTATTTTGACAGTCATTTTGTTGTTGATGTTGCTTTGAACACATAAGCAGTGTTTTGTTTCAAAACTTTAAGGAATGATTGCTTTGTAGTTTGATTATGAGTATGAGTGATGAACAATGATGATATTTATCTTTTTGATTTTTAGTGCATTTAGCTTTCCAAAATTTTATTGGATTTCTTTACAGGAAAATTTGTCCATCACATAATTTATCTTTTTTTTTCCTTTCCTTAAAATCTATGGCAATCATTAGATTCATCCATGACTATACCTGGTGCAGGTTTCTTTGCAACATATTTGATCGGTAAGGATAAGGCTATGAGTTTCAGTCGAATTATTAAAGTTAAATATGGAGAGCCAAAATCAAACTAATATATATATATATATATATATATATATATAATCATATCAACAAAATCCAGTTTATAATTTAATCTCTAAATTCTTTTGCGGAATGCCGAGTTCATTTCAGTCTGGTGGTTCGGATGATCCAACTAATGACTATGACATTTAGGGTTTGATTCTTCTGCTATACCAATTTGATATATTAAATACGAAGTTTAAGGGTTGATCTAGATTATGGATCGGATCTTATCAATTATTAAACAAAAACAAGATTATGTGTTTTTTGGAATCTAATTCTAATGAGAATTGGAAAGAAGTAGATGATACTAAATCACTTCACCAATGTCCAGTTTGTAAGTAGATATCTGGGTTCGACTCTACTCTATTACATGTGAATAGGAGAATTCTAGGGATAAGTTAAGTTTGGAATATAGAATGAGTTTTATCGATCCAGTTAACAAAAAAAAATTAAAGAACTTTAGTTTGAAAAAATATTTAATTAAATTATTGAATATCTAACTTTACAGTTTTTTTTACAGGAATTCAATTTTAAAGAATTGTGTTACCGCATATGATATTGTTCAAAGTTTTGAAGTTTGAATTATATATTATGGGAATTGAAAAAAAACTATAACCCAAAATTAAAAGGCCGTCCGTAGACTAGTATGGAAATTGGTGCAAATGATACTTTTTTCGTTAATTAATATTTGAATTCAATTTGCTCCTATTAAAACTTAATTTGATTAGTAACTAAGCAAACTAGCAACTATCTAACACGTTAAAGCATGACCTATAAAATCTGTACATTAGACTATTTATGGTTAACATGCAAAGTGCAATCTAAAGTACAAAAACAAGTTGATACCATAAAGCTTTTTTATAGCTTTCTTCCACCTTCAATTTCTATTTATTTCTTTCTGCTTTTCCATTAATTGAAAATTAATAATAATAATAACAATTATCTTAGTTCGCCAGCTTATTTGAGTTATTACTTATTATATGTAATAGTTTTTTTTTTCAAACATATCTTTGTAATCTAACACTACAAAAGAAATTGTATTGATACGTAATATTTCATCATAGTAACCCATATTTCGTTATAATACAAATATATTATTATAAAGTTGTGGCGATTTGTAAATTGTTACAATACGAGTGTTATAAATGCATATAGGTAATAAAAACTTCACAATATACTTGTGAGGAATGTATCTAGTAACATTTTTGTCACAAATCGTTATGAGATAGAGTCATAATAATTCGTAACAAATAATATTCGTAATAAAATTATATAAAAAAAATGTCACAAATTAGTATTAATATTTATAGTCACAATACAATTGCCACAATAACTCAAATTTTATGTAGTGTAACATTGACAATATTATATAAATCTGAACTTTTTCAATGCATGCAAACAAATTCACTTCAAAAATTTGTTCATGGAATTGTATAATCTAGCATTATAGAATTTATGCAAAATATTGAATTTTGTTAATTTTATAAATGACATAAAAAACAATATTATGTAAGTATGTAACCTATAATTCTTATCAAATTAAAACATAATCAGAGACTACAATAATATAAAAGCTTTTTGCTTTGTAATTAAGAAATCTTTATAAACTCCATGCACGTTTTATAGTACCTCTCTTTCCTTTTCAACCTTTATAAACCCCTCACAACTTTTCTCCTTAGCTCATAAGTAATCAATCTCCAAAAACAATAATACAACAAATCTCTCATATTTCTCGATCTAAAGATCTATTATGGCTCAAAACGATCAAATAAGCAGGAAGCTTTGGAACATCTTACGTATTCTCTTCTACATGGTTCGTAAAAGTGGCAAGAACCTTAAGTTCCATCACCGTCATCGCGTCCACGCCATTTCCAACGATCTGAGATAGGCTCTCAAGCATGAGGAGATCAGTTTCATATGAGAGATCAGTAGCTTGGAAAGTACTGAATGAAGAAGAAGATTAATGCTCATTGTATCTACTTTGTGTTCATCTTTTGGTCGAGTTTTTGTATTTTCAGACAAAAGCTTTTGCTTTGTTGTATTGTGAAACGGTTTTGAACACATAATTAAGCTGTGTTTTGTTTGAAAACTTAAGTATGAGTGATGATGAATTATGATATTTATCTTTTGTGATTGTTAGCTTTCTGAAATTTTATTCGAATTTTTGATAAGAAAATTTGCCCATTACACAAATTCATATGTATATATGAATGTTTGTTGGATGCTTACATATTATATTTAACATCTAGATTTGAAATTACCGGATCTCCAACATGATACTAATGAGGATCTACATTATCTCAATTACTCTATGATATGGGTTACCCAACTCACTCGGCCCACCAGACAAGATCGACATGCCTAAAAATGCTTTGGACCTGAGTCATCGTCTTCGGCCCGTTTGGAGCTGAGACCATGGGCCGGATCTAGGCCCAGTCAGATAACCATCTCTGGAATATACGACATTCCCTATAAAAGGGTAGCGGAATCGTTTGCAGAGGGGATAAGTACTGTTCACCTGGATTATTCTCTATAACACTCATAAACTATTGTACCCAGCTGAGCTCAAAAATCATCCTTTTTTTACTTAATAATAAATACACAAATTCGTCTCACCTCGTTACATTCTGGTCGATGTTTTTGGTTACTTAAAATAAACATAGTCCTTAGTTTATACTCAAAAATACTGTACCGAAGCGAATACAAACACTCTAAAACTGGTTAGTTTAGATACAATGTTTTAGGTTATGAGCAAGAATCCAACCTAAACTCTAACTCTGTGATTTAGATTGTCATTCATCTACCCAACGGTAATACCACTAGACTAGAAAAATATTTTTGTTTTTGAGAAGACTTCAATCCAATATCTTCTTAATGAAGTTCTCTGGACACAAATACTCTCATATGTCGATTTGTTGGATCAAAATCTTTTCAACTATCTAGCTTTTCCAATGCATACAAATAGTCTCAAAGAAATAAATTATTTTGAATGTCGTATCACAGAAAAATTCAACTATTTACCATACAATATGTATATAACAAACCATATACACTGATAAAAGAAGTTAAAGAAGTATTTTTGGTCAAGTGGTTAATTTTTTTTTTTGAATTTAATTTTGGAAAGTGAGAAAAATATTTTTGGTTAAAATGTTAAGTCTGCTGCTTTCCTCATCCAAGTTCGACTTCAAAATATCAGATTTATCCCACGAGATATTATTAGAAATTTGAATAATTACACTCCAATTGAAATAAATTGTTTTGAGTATCGTATCACAAAAAAATTTAACTATTTACCATACAATATGTATACAACAAACCATATACACTGATAAAAGAAGTTGGAGAAATATTTTTGGTCAAAATGTTAAGTGTGCTGTCTTCCTCATCCGAGTTCGATTTCAGAAACTCACATTTACCCAACGTGATATTATTAAAAATTTGAGGGGAAAGTTTGGGTATGAATGAAACATTGTGTTAAAAAAAAGACGCCTAATACTAAACATGAGATTGGGTCCATATTCTCTAAATTTGTAATCTTTTAAAGTAAAATAGATTGCAATAATTACGCTCCAATAGTAATACAAAAGCTTTTTGCTTTGTCTATAAAAAATCTTAATAAAATCCATGCACGTTTTAGTACCTCTCTTTCTCTTTCTACCTTTATAAACCCCTCACAATTCTTCTCCTTAGCTCATAAGTAATCAATCTCCAAAACCAATAATACAACAAAATCTCTCTTATTCTCTCTACAAACCAATTATGGATCAAAACGAACCAATAAGCAAAAAGCTTATGAACATCGTACGTTTTCTCTTGTACATGATTCGTAAAGGCGTCTCAAAACACAAACTCATAGCTGACTTCAACGCAACTCTCAAACGTGGCAAAAACCTTATGTTCCATCATCGTCGTCGCGTTCCAGCCACTTCAAACGACTCAACCGCAACCGCGATTTCTCGACAAGAATATGAGTTTAGCTGCAGCAATACTCCAAACTATTCTTTCCCTTTTCCTAATATTGGTTTTATGAAGAAAAAGAGTCATAATAATCTCTTTGCGTGTGGTCAAACGCCTCAAACGCTTGATGACGATTCAGCCGCGGCTCGAGCGGTTCTTGAGCTTCTTAACAGTAAAGGAAACGTTACACCGGTAGATTTAACGGTGGCTTTGTCTCCTTATTTCCCTGGATATGGACGGACTCCGTTGGTTAGACCGTTAAGAGTAACGGACTCACCGTTTCCGTTAACGCCGGGAAATGGTGACGTGGCTAATAAACAAGTGGATAAAGCAGCTGATGATTTTATAAAAAAGTTTTATAAAAACTTGAATCAGCAGAAAAAAATGATTGAGTTCAGTTAAATAATTTTAACCTAATCGTTATGTATGTTTCTTCATATTTTATCTTGCTTAAAAATATTTTTCTGGTTTCGTTTTTGTTGATTAAATTCCAAAGATGTAATAATATTTTTGGGGGGTTTTTTATTTTCGCATTCCTTACTACAATTGGATATTATGAATAAAAATTATCAAGGGTTTTTAATATGTTGAATTTGTAACGATTATGTGGAAATATGTTCGTTACTTAGAAGCAAAATTAATCAATGCTATAAAATTAAAATATGTTTCTCCACAATAATTCACAACGGCATTTTTGTTTTATTCATAAACATAATTTTTATTGAAAGGAATACACATAATTATAATATAATTCATAAACATAATTTTTGAAAGATTGACATCTATTTGAAGAATAAAATAATATAATTCATAAACATAATTTTTTGTAGTACAAGAAAGGAATACATTTACCTAAAAACTTTTTACGTAGAAGTAAGTAATATTAATAGAAGAGCAACTAGGTAAGTTTTATAATCTATATTTCAATTTACAAAAAGCTTTTATTGAGACGTAATATTTCGTGACAATAACTTATATTTTGTCATAATATAAAAATATTTTTACGCATTTGTAAATGGTTATAACATAAAATGTCATAAATATATAATTTTAACTAAAACATCACAATATATATAGCGAATAAATTGAATAGCAATTTTGTCACAAATCATTACAGAACAGAGTCATAATAATTCTTTAAAAAACTATAGATTCTTAATAAATAAAATTCGTAAAAAAATCGTATATAAGTGTAATCGAAATTTTTGTAGCGGCCTCTTTTGTTAAAAAGGGAAAGTCTCTCCAAACTCTCAACCATTTTCCAAGTCGACGATTACGCCTCTAAGTGAAATTGGTGGAAAGAAAACAATTGGTGAATTTTTTATGTGATATCATCTTTAGACATAATGTAAAGTTGATAATAACAAAAAAGAAGATTGTGATTTTCCTTACTTTTTTTTAAATAACATTCAAACCAGTAGATCAGTTCTGACTTTGTTTCATATTCACTTTCATATCTTTTAAAGTTGATGAATCGTAGTTCTATATTATATTTATAAACAATTACTTGAATTCAAATACAATGCTACTTTTGTAAGATAGTGGCGTAATTCTAAATAGTAAATTGGCTAGAAAAAACTGCCAAGGACGAAGCATATACAATATTATTTTATTGAAAATTTTTAGGAGTTTTAAGTAACATACTGAATTTTTGATGGTTCTGATCAAGAATAAAATATTGTCTTTTTAGCCATACTTTTTTTCTTAGTTTTGATGCATTACTTGAACTACAGATTGACCAAAGAATCTAGAAAAAAGAAAAGAAAAGAAAATTCCTTAGTTAATTGATATTTCTATATAGCTAACAATGTTTTAATATTAGTCTAATATTAGACTTGACGTTCTGTTAGAGGAACAATGATTAACTCACAGGTGATTACAGTATTCATGATTTGAGCTTTGTTATTTAATTTTTCACATGCTTATAATCAAATTAAAAAAACAAAGTCATTTTATTTCTAAACAATTAGATGGATAAGACCCGATTTATAAACTAACTAACACAACTCATCTTTAAAAACTTAGTAGGATCAAACCGAACTTCTAATATCTAAGCTATTAGCTGAAGCATTTAACCATAACACTAAGAAAAGCTTAAACACTAAAAGCACATTTTTGTGTAATGAAATTTGAATAATATACCTCTTTTTGCCAATGTGGGATATTGTTAACATATCTTCCTTCTAAAAATACAAATATATCTACTTAAAAATATATATATATATATATATATATAATTTATAACTTTATTTACTTTATTCACTAATATTTCATTTAATATTAGTCGAATCCAATAGTATATTTGTAGATTACTTCCATGACATATATACACTATAATTTTCAAAAATATATTTTATTAGGTGGTAACAATAATTATTCCAAAAAATCATTATAATACGCTATTTAGGTCGCTTTTGTATCTGTTTTTGTCGTCTCAAAGAATATCTGCAATATTTTCCGTATCGTCCTTTGATTAATTAGTATCTACCACTTCGTACGGCTTGAATCTAATTAACGTCTAATAATTGCATGTTATGGCCACAACATAAACCCTATAGTTTTACGTTCTATTATTTGCTCGAATTCGATTCCTGCTCAAAACTTACAACATTGCTTTTGAATTAATCGGTATTAGTACTTATTTGAATATTGTGAAGTCTACACATCGAAGATCTTGATTATTTCAAATCTAAACATTTAACATGATATATAAGTAATAGAAATTTTTTATACCCGTAAGATTTGTCAAGTTTGCTTGGATTATTCTCATTACCAAAAGAATATTGTCTTGCACCTCCTAAGGTCACAATTCCTCGTGCAGTATTATGCGTTTTTTTTTTATCAACTCAAAAATATTTTATAATCTCACCAGAAAGGTGAAACCGGTTACAATATTAAAACTACTAATAACAGTTTCTCTTATATTTTTTTTTTGGTAACCAGGAAGTGGTTTGGGCCTTAGGCCCTAATCCACTCCCCTCGGCCTGGAACCAGCCTGTGACTGTACCATTTCTGGCCCTGGTTACTCTTCCCCGTATGAGACTCGAACTGGTGACCTCTCAGACAAATGTCTGGGATGCTGCCAATTGAGCTAACTCATCCGGGTCAGTTTCTCTTATATTACAGACGAAAGAATCTATTTTATGGTTTATAGGCAGTATCATGTGTTTATAAATAGTGTTTACATGAATTTTACGGTAGTTGAATATATATTGCAGTCTCACTTTACAAAAACAAAAACATACATAGAATATTATATTATAGTGATATATTGCTATATATATAGCTTTAATGAAATAAAACATGAAACTTAAAAGTCGACATTGCAAGCTGTTTGGCTCTTTACCTAAAGCAAAAGAGAGAAAAGTACTTTCTTTTCCAACTTTTGTTTTTTTTTTGTTTTTTTGCTTCTTTTTTGTTTTTTATTTAAAATATAATCACAAGTTTGAATTCCTAGTCATAGCAATAAGCCAATTAAGTATTAAAACAACAACTCTCCACTATCAAAGAAAAGCTAATATATGGCGGAGTCAATAAAACTTATTTAGTAAGTCACTATTTTTCATCTTTTTAGATTCTTAAAAATCAAAAATGAAGAGCAAGGTTCTAAGATATTCTTTCCTTACTTAGGAAATAAAAGTGATTAAGACAAGTAGACAATTATACAAATATGTTGTTATACCAAAACATCATCTAGAACTGATCCAAAGAGAATTTATAAAGACAATATGTTTATGTGATGGGTTAACATTAATTTTTTATGAAGTTAAAATGTTTTTACAAAATTGAAAATGATCTACAAATTAAATATATTACAATTGTTCCATTACTTTTCAGTTTTGGAGTTTTATTATTAGCTTTTTGTATAACTACAATATTAATTACTCAGTCAAAATTAGTTCTACAAAATTGGTAGATTTTTTTTTTGTAGTTGTATGTAAATAAGTTGAACCAACCATAACAATTAATTTTTTGAGTTGATAGTTTTAATATATATATATATATATATAATTTAAATTGAGATTGCTTTAGTGTAATGGTTAAAAGCGTACGAGTTGGTATTATAAACTTTAAAATCCACAACTTAGAAAAATCAAAATAAGTTTTGTACACTAAAGATTAAAGAATAATAAGAAAAAATGTATTATATATATACGCCGTATTTAACTAATTTAATGTTATGATCTCATTATAAATTTATTAATATAAAGTATCTTAAAGTAATATTTTCAAGATATTTTGAAATATCTTTATATCGAACTAATATTATTGTGTAAGCTAGAACTTAGATCTTTTGCAACTTGTCTTAATTGTTTTGAACAATTATGACTATAATAGTTTTGCCACTAGCATAACTCTTTCTTCTGGAGTAAATAGTAAAAATTAGATATCTCTTGAGGTTCTTTTTCTCTTCAAAACCTATACACAAAACTTGAAAAATTACTATCACAAATTGAAAGAAACTAGTTTATCACTAAGCAAAACTAGAATGCTTATGTTTATACGAATCTTGTAAATTTTTATGTATTTGATATCGACATAAATTCACATACAACTCTATTTTTTTCAACAGTTGGATAAAAAAATCTAATTTATAGCTAATATTAATCCCTAAACCCCTAAAAATATTAAGTGGTGAAAAAAATGTGATTTTTTAAAATCAGATTCCGGTGGTGAAAACAGCCGATATGTGACATTCAACTACTTAACGAAAAATATTTCATCATACAACTATATATATATATATTTAAATAGGGTAATGGACTATAAATATATACTAGAGCTATTTCACCAAATAAACATATATATACAAGAGCTATCTAAAGTTAATTATATTGAACTACAGAAAAACACTTGAAAAGCAATAAAACCCAATGATTCAAGAGAGAACTGCATTTAAAATTGTTATTTGGAGGACCTTGACCAAACTTTATGAAATTAATTTGGATAGCTTGAAAGAAAATATAGCTATTGCAGCAGCTTTTGTGCTGGAAGTGAGGCCTTTTCAGGGTTTCATATATAATTGAACATCCTTCCAAATAATTTTGTGAGATTCTAATTGGATAAGAACATATAATTTTTTCTATTATTATTTGTGTTTATCATCTGTAATTGAGTTGTCTTTATGTTCCTATTAGATAAGGATCTTGATTAATAATATGATTAGAAAAAAAGAGTTGTTGCAATGGCATGTTATTTCTAAGAACAATAACTTAAAGTCTGAAGCTATAAAAATAATGAAATACTAAATCATGGGCCGGCTCAGCCCATTATCTTCACGCACCCAAAATGTTACAATTATATTTTTAATCTGCATATCAATTTAGAAAATCTAAAATAATAAGAAATATAACCCTCTATATTCGTGATAAAAAGTTTAAATATATTCTTAAATTTTTTTACAGTGACATACATCGATTTCAGATTTAGTGTCCTAAGCTCATTTCTAAACCACAACCAAGTCTTCTACATTTTCACAAATTAAGGTCTATTGGATTCTATATGTTTTACAAAAGACTTAACACTGAACTACGTGATTAAGATTACAGAAATGAACATTCAACCATTTCTCATTTCTCCATGAGCTCTCATGCTCTTGGGACATAGTTATATCCATGTCTGCACCTAATCCATAACCAATTTTCCAAACTCTTAAACTCTTAACAATATCATGTAAGACAGACGCTATACCTGAAGTTAAACTCAGATGAAACAAATAGTAAAAGTGACTCTAATCTATTTGATCAAATGCTCTTCTACATCTTATGTTTGTGTGGCAGTTTGAATAACTTAAATTCCATGCTTTTCAATAAGATATTATCAAGTATGAGATTATAATTCATCAAAGTTTCATTATAAAACCGAACCCAAACAGATATAAAACAAAACCAAACCAGATCCAAATTGGATTGCCTACCCCTTAAAGTATGCACCAAACTAATAAACTAATAATAGTCGCTCTTTGTCAACTTAAATATCTCAATTTGCAAGTGGTTTTTAATCTAGTGGTAGGGTAAGTTCACTAAATAGTAGACGCATTTACACATCTCGGAATCGAGTCCCACCGCCTGCATTACACAGAAGCTTGGCTAATGGATCAATCAGTTATGATCTAATATTATTGACAAAAAAGAAAAAAAAATACCAATTTATATGTTGTAACTTGTAAGATGGCTATGCAAATATAATTAATGAATTAATTAATTATATATTGACTTAGTAAACCCGAGTCATATTTTACTTTTATAAACGACGCAATATTTTACATTTAGAAAAGACCCAACATTTTATATTTAAAAAAGACCCAATATTTAACTTTTTTTATAAAAGACCCAAACTTGTATATAAAAAACCTTAATCCACAAAGTACTCTATACGTCAACTTGGCTCTCCTCAACTTGGAAAGGTCAGCTCTCTCTCTCTTTCCCTCTCCCATTGGAGTCGAAGATATGCTTTTTATATGTGCCCATGTTTAACCCTCTCTTCTTAATAAGCATGAGTTCAATTTTTTTCATTTTTGATTGTGGGTTTAAACTGCTTTTATTTATTAGATGATATATAGATCAAACAACTTTTCCACCCAATTAATGAATAACATTCCTAACCAGATGGTGGTAGTCTAGTGATATTAGGACTGATATCTCAAAATTTTACAGAAGATTCGAAGCCTCTAGGTACTTTAAATATCATTTTCTGGTTAAGCGAGCATTAAGATTAGGCCTAGTGATTAACATTGTCCAGCAAGTCCCCACGGACTAATGGACCAGAGATTGGTTAGGTGGTAAATATTAGAATATGGGCTTCCAATTCAAAACCAATTGACTATAAGTGGAGAGACCTATATCTTATCTCGATGTGAGATGTTATTCTCTAATACGTTTCCTCGAGATGATGACTCTTTAGCCATTAATCTCGTATGTTTAGGGATGGATCAAACGACACCAATATTGGACATGGGTTGTCGATAAATAGACCACTTTGGGTCGGATCGAGTTGGACAGTATGGATCGTGGGCTCTGATACCATATTAAAATATGAGCTTCTAATTCAAAACCAATTGACTATGAGTGGAGATGTCTATATCTCATCCCGATGTGGGATGTTATTCTAAAAACCCTGATCACCAGGATTATAATTTCTTTTTTATCCATCGTATGAGTTAATGCAACTGGACTTTTTCCTTCAATCTACGTCTTGTTGATCCTTGTCTTGAAATGATTTGTTATTTTGAAAATAGTATTCTTGCTCAAATTATTGACTAATATATAGTAATACAATAATTTCATGTCTCAAGATTCAAATTCGTTTGAGATGGCCGAAAAGTTGGGAGAGTCAGGGATGTATGTTCAGCCAGGGTACAATAGATTTGAGTTGGATGATGGATCCGACCATGACCATGTAACAAAGATATATGTGATGGGTAGTAATGCAATAGAGGTCATCAAGGTTGACTACATTAAGGATGGAAAACGAAAAGATGGATCATTCCATGGTACTACAGAATCAGGTTATCTGCAGATGGTATGACTTGTAAAACATGCTAATTGATGAAACTCTCATTGTTGATGCATTAGGATAATATATAAACTTTTCTTGATTTTTTCACAGTTTGAGATCGATCATCTAAACAATGAATATCTTGAATCCGTTGAGTTTTACCTCAAAAGCTACAACTTCATTCATGGTATTCAATTTAAAACAAACTTGAGGGTCTCTCAAATCATGGGATATACTTATGGAGATAAGTTTACATTAGCATCACATGGGAAAAAAATCATTGGGTTTCACGGAGTTGGTAAGGATTATTCACAAGCTCTTGGTGCATATGTTACTCCGGTTACTCCTAAGAGAATGGAGGCAGAAGGAGGCAAGCAAGGCAAAGAGTGGGATGATGGAGCCAACCATGAAGCTATAACAAAGATTCATGTCCGTACTAGTTTCCACGAGATACAATACATTAGTTTCGATTATGTGGACATGTATGGACATCAGAAAGAAGGGCCACACCATGGTTCTAGCTCACATGGAGGCTTCACGCTTGAACCGGTATGTATACATAATTACAAAAATAAAAAATTGAGACATAAGTTTTCATTATAATAGTATATATTTTGTTATAATATAAAAATATTGTTACATATTTAATTTGTGACAATTTATAGACAGGTACAATATAAAATATTACAAAATATATACTTAACTAAAATCTCAGAGTGTTTATGACGAATAAATCGAGTAACAATTTCATCACAAGTCGTTACAGAACAGATTCACAATGAAATATTCAAAACACTACTAATTCGTAATAAATAAAAGCCGTAAAAAAATTGTGACTGATTAATGAAATCTTTAGGATAAATACATGCAATTTAGGAGNTTATATAGATTAACATACATGTATTACATACAAAGTGAGCGGCAATTAGGTAAAAGTGAGTGGATGGTATTTTAGTCTTGAAATACCGTCATAATAACCAAAAACTTTTGTAGTTATATATAACCTTGAAACTAAAACCTAATTCACTGCAACAAAACCTTCTGAATGAGATTATAATATCCATTTAAAACTTGATGACTAAGTTCATTATGTTGTTTCATTTCTTGTGTAGTTTGAGATTAACCATCTTGATAAAGAGTATCTGCTATCTGTTGATGGTTATTACGACAAAAAAGGTGTGATAAAAGCACTTCAATTCAAAACCAATGTGAAAGCTTCAGAGCCAATAGAATACGACGATGAAGAGGGTACGAAGTTTACACTTGGATGCAAGGGCATGGAAATCATTGGGTTTCATGGAACTGCTGATGAGAAGCTAAACTCTCTTGGAGTTTATCTCAAAACACTTCCTCTTACAAAGTTAGAATTCAAAGGTGGTGAAAGAGGCACCATGTGGGACGATGGTACTTTCAATGGAGTTAGAAAGGTTTCTGTGTATTATGATAGTTATTATGTAAGGTGTATCACTTTTGAATACGACAATGGCGGTAAAGTGTTATCCCGTCAACACGGATCGAAGCTTGAATACTCTAGAGAAGAAGGAGAGGTCAGAATTTCTTAAAGCTCTATATAAATATATGAAATTTCTGCAAAAGACTCTTGAAATGAACACAATTTACAATTTAATCCTCCAAATATAAAAAGGGAAAAATGTCATTTTAACTTTGAAAGTTGCAAAAATCGCTGATTAAACATTGAATTCTGGATGTGGTTGATTAAACCTCCAATTTTTTGTTGACTTTTTTAAAAAATCTCAACTTTGTGTTGACTAGGCCAATTCAACCTTTCGCGAAAATGGAATCAAAATTGACTCTGAAATCGAATGCCAAAATGGAAATTGGAAGTTCGATTTACTTTTCATTTTTATTATGAAGAATCCGTAAGCTTGATTTGGTCTTTTCGTTCAAGAATGAGCTCAAATTCGTCGATTTAAAATGTTGTCTTCGATACTTTAAATCGACGAATTTGAGCTCATTCTTGAAAGAAAAGAGCAAATCAAGCTTATGGATTTCATAATGAAAATGAGAAGTGAATCGAACTTCCAATTTCCATTTTGGCTTTCGATTTCAGAGTCAATTTTGATTCCATTTTCGCAAAAGGTAGAATTGGCCTAGTCAATGCAAAGTTGAGGGTTTTTAAAAAGTCAACAAAAAATATTAAAAGTTTAACCAACCACATCTAAAGTTCAATGTTTAATTAGCGATTTTCGCGACTTGCAAGGTTAAAATGACATTTTTCCCAAATATAAAATGTATCTGTCAATACTATGAAATCTAGAGTCAATGCAAAAAAGTTAAGAGTTTTTACTGTTACATACATTAGATTTTCAAAAGTTCAAAAGTTATTTGGACTCTCTATTATAAAGCCTTGGAGTTGATATATTATCAATCATAACATTATAAACTTGAGTCATGTTCTTCTCAGTCTAGTTGTAATATTTTGGGAAAAAGTTGTTTATTGTATTGATAATCATAGTATTTATACACGTAGGGTTGACTAACCTAAAACTGGAATATTACAAGAATATTCTAAGTATATAGAAATATAGCATATTCTTCTCTAATACCTTCCCTCGAGTTGGAGGTGAGAGGTCTTGAATCTCCAACTTGGAGAGTTAATAAGTGTAAGTTGTTGTGGACAAAGCTTTTGTGAAGAGGCCCGCCAGTTACATAACAGTTGAACCAGATCCAACCCACATCATAGAGTTTGTAGAGATCCATCAAGTAAGATCGGGATTAGTAGCAGATGTAGCTTAAGTAGTAGGTTTAGATAGTCGCGTCCTCATTACAAAAGAGGTGAATAAGAAGAATATAAATAGTAGAAAATTATAGAAGAGAATAGAGAAAAAGTAACATAGAAGAAGCACTAGGTTTGAAAATAATCAAGAGATAAGAAGATAAGTTTGATCTCTAGTTCAAAGCTTTGGAGTGAACCTGATCCCATGGGTAGAAAGTATTAGAGTGACGATAGATGTAGACTTAGTAGTGATAGAAGACTCATTCATTGTTGATTAGTCAAATCAATGACCAGTATGAAAAAAAAATCATGGGTAGAAACGTAGAAGGGAAGGAGGTGTGAGAAAGAGAGAAAAAATTGGGGTTTTTTTTGCTCTGATACCATGTAACATTTTGGGAAAAAATTATTTATTGTATTGATAATCATAATATTTATACAAGTATGGTTGACTAACCTAAAACCGGAATATTACAAGAATATTCAAAGCATATAGAAATATAGCATATTCCTGTCTAATACTAGTGGTTAAATGTTTCAACTAATGTGGTAGTTAGTTGGGGTGTTTTAGGGATGAGTTTGAAACATGGATATGATCTTGTCGATCTAATAAACATGGATACACATTCTCTTAACGTTTTCTCGAATAAATCAAAGCTTTGATATTTTTCTTTAATGTTTTCTAAATATACATGATTAAGTATGAGATTATAATTAAATTGGATTACCTACCCCTAAAAGTATGCACCAACTATTAAACAAATAATAATCACTTCTTTTGTCAACTTATATATTTACATGTTGTAAGATGGCTATATGAAATTATACAGAAAAAGTTAATTAGACATTGATCAATGTCTAAACCTGAGTCATATTTTACTTTCATACTAGACTTATTAATATTTTACATTTATAAAAAGACACAAAGAGAGTTTATGTATGTTCTGAGGTCTTTGATGAATGCAATGGAGGAACAATACTAAATGAAAGTTAACGTGAATGCTGAGGATAAAGAAACTACAATTGAGATGATCTTAGAAGAACCAACACTAGATAATAAGAGTTGAATATAAGAATCAGTATTATTATTATTATTCATTAACCCGACATTTCATAAAGAAGTAGAACAAACCATTCACTATATAACACTTAATCATATATTATTTTTGAAAACAAACACAAACAAAGTCGAGGGACCCAGTAATTGCTATGCATTTTCCACTTGCATACTTTGATTCAATGCATGTTTGGTTGCAGTGTGGAAACTGTGCGCATGTACCTATCAAAATCGGCTTCGGTTTTGTATCTTTAGCTTTTGCAGTTTCTGCAAGTTTTAATTGTTTAATAAGGTTAGTGAAAATTTCAAAAACATCCTAAGTGGTAAAGCGAGACTAGACAATACAACTGTGTAGAAAACAAGAGTCTTCACATGGATCTTTAACTCGAGATTAGTCGGATCTCATGGCTCATTGACCAGAGAACTAGTTATGGAGAAAAATCCCCACGATTTCCATCAGATCTCATAGTATCTGTTGAACCGGATTAAAAAAGAAGAAGAACAACCTAAAACAATGCAATATCATTATTTAGCTTTGCATACCAAGGATCAAGAGAACAACCATACATAAGAACACAAGAAACAAACATCTTCTTAGTGATGCCATTTTGATTTGTTTTGTTTTCTGTGAATGTGTTGGATTTATCCTTATGAAATTAAATAGTTCAAAAACTTTGCATACATGGTAAGATATTTATTTGACTTTGACTATTAACTTTGACTAGCCTTGTAATGGAGCGGATATCCGGCCATTTTTAGAATATCTGTATTCGTATTCAGGATATCCGTTATGTTTCGATCCGTATCCGTATCCGAAATCATGGATATCCAGACTTTAAATATCCGTAAAAATAAACGGATATCTGCGGATATTCTTTTTTTTTTTACTTTTTATTATTAAAAATATATTTTAAAATATTAAAAATTAACTTTTTATAAAATTACTTAAAATATTAAAAAAATATTAAAAATATTAAAAATTTTACTAAAATATT